>JAUMJK010000046.1:4180000-4459519 GCA_033558105.1 Coccyzus lansbergi
GGTTGCATGCTGTAAATCTGCTTGCTGGCTATGGTTATCACAAATTCCACATATAAATAAAATTTGCAGTGCAAATCTCTTCTTTAGGCTCCTACCTGTGCAATAATTCCTTTCTAAAGAACAAGCTAATCAGTCAATTAAAATCTCCTGTTTATCGTCAATGTTTTGTTGTGAAAACAGATTTGTAAGCATTTGAGTACAAAGATAGGCACAAGTATCTGAGACTTATCATTAGTCATTTTATAGACATGTTAAGACTTACTCATAATTTTCAAGGGAAATATAGACCCCATTTTTTTCTCGTGTAGCGGCAAGGTCTCGCTTCAGACGCTCAATCTCTTCAGTATATTCCTGCATAAAGAAACAATCACATGCAAGCCCAAAAATTTCTACTTTGCTTTCAATATTTAGCTTAACAGATACTTCACAAAGAGCTTTATGGAAGTTTTGTAGAAGCACAGGAGAAAAGCACTTCACTTCTGTCGCAAATTAGTTCACTACAGCATCACTTAAATCCATACCATTGGATATATGTAGAGCATTGAAGCTTCCCATTTGAATTATACCTAGTTGCATATGAGGTCCAACAAAAAAAAAAGACACTAAACCTATAGCTCAAGAACCAAGAGTAGGAAGAGAGAAAGAGATTGTTACAGAACATATATATATATACACGAACACACAAACATATATATACACATATACATATAACTTGTCACAGTGACACAGGGCTCAACTAGATCACTTCACTCAGTAGAAGAGGACGTGTGTTCAAACACTGACATTTTCTTACCCTTGTTTAGAAAATGCTGGTGTGCACCAGCACTCAACACTGTCTGTGAAGCAGTTTTAGCGAAAACCAACATCATTGTGCTTGAGAACACACCTTATTCACCAGACCTGGCTCCCTCTTCTCTAAGATCACATCGGTGCTCAAAAGGAAAGCATTTTTTGTCAGTAGAAAATGGAAAAGCAAAACCAACTGGGATCGATCCTCAACAGCCTTTCAGAAAGTGATCTGTGGAATTGCTTTGAACATCGGCAGCATCATATGCAGCTGTATGTCAACTCAGAAGGGAAATATTTTGAAGGTGATCATAGTTAATTTTCTTAATTTGTGAAATAAAGAGTTAAAGGCACAGTCTTTTTTTGTGTTGGACCTCATATAACAGCTTACAGTGGGAACTGCCTCTTCTTTAGTAAGAGTCAGCTACTTTATAATGGGTCATTATTCATACCTACTGATACAGTTCACTTTAAGGCACCTTCTAGGGAATGAAGCTGATAATACAGCAAGTCCAGAAAAAATATCCAGTGTCATTTAGTGGCTCTCCGCTAACTCGTAAACAGGTAATCCATACGTGAGTCATAGCTAGTAGCAACAGCCCTCTCTTATCCAGCTTTAGTCTCATTAGATACTGAAACTGTTGCTAAGTGACTAATAAACAAATGAGTAGAACAGCCAAGATCAAAAGTATCGGTTCAGTGATTAAGTCACCTCAGAGAAGCATTGCTATTAGCTGTAGCTTTTCCAGAACTTCGTAATTCTTACATAAGAAAAACTGTTCTAACAGGACAAACCTAATGCGCAACTTAATTTGCAAATATATGTCCACCTTACCTTAATAAGAGCTTTTTTTGTTAACTTCTGATTAACTTCAGGCTTGTTCATTATGTTCTTTGCTCTATGGGCATATTCCAGTGTACTCAGTGTCTCCTGTGATAAATAGATGTAACACTAGGTCAAGCTGAGGAATTAACTTATTTTTCTACAGTTAGCAAAATATAATATCTATTTTAAGAAGGGATTTTCAGACCTAACCTTACCTCAAGATTTATAGATGCAGGAGAAACTGTGGCAATTATGGATGTTTTTGTTCGTCCTCCAAGAGAGTCTTGCAGGATTCTTGTGAGTTTAGATTCCCTGTATGGAATATGTGGGGCTCTTTCAACTAGAGCAGTAATAACTCTTCCTAGCGTTAGGAGAGACTGGTTGATATTGCCAGCTTCACGAGCTCTTTTGTCAACTGCCCCAGATCGACCAATATTTTCACTTCCTGCAAGATCGACCTGAAAGTGAAGAGTAAGGAGAGGCTTCTGTCTTAAATCCTCCTGAAGAACACTTACCTCGTAGTGTTACAGAACACAACATAGACGAACTAAATTACGAGTTGCTCTGGAGACATTGGGGTGACAAATGTGACTAACATTTTCCAGAGTGGCATATATAGTTCATATCACTATGATAAACAATGATTTCCCCCCCCCCCTTATCAAGAAAAAAAACCCAAACAAGAAAAACCTTAGATTCCCAAGAAAATGAGGTCAGATTATTCTAGTTAATTACTTCAATAATGTAATCAATGATGTTTAGTTCAAATACTTACCAAGTTTAGTTTTCCAATTTTAACAAGTTCTTCTCCATCCATTGTTGTCTCTTTCATATGGATGGTAATTGAAAACACAGAGTGGGAACGGCTATAAAAGAATTTAGTTTCAGACAGATATCCCATTAAAATCAAATCATCTGCTTGCTACATGACACTGTTGGAAGTTAGGTATCCAAGCTCTTCTTGAGGAATAAATTCAGCCCATTAATTGGGACTTAAATGTTTTCAATACAAAGTTATTCTACCAAGAATATTTGTGTGTTTACATATAAATACAGTATTTAAAACCAGTTATGAACCAACTGGATGATATTTGCCTCATTCAGTCCTGGTAAATTTTTATTTTATTTCAAGGAAAACCAAGAAAACCACTTAGGGTTTGTTCTTATTTGTGCGGTCTAAATTCAGAGACATCAAGAAAACTGGATTGTTTCTGAAGTGAGGAAGAACTGTACCTGGAATATGCATTCAGGTAGGTAGCTGCAGTTGTTCTTTTTGCTGCACCCCTTTCCAGGATTTGGTAGACTTCGTATTTGTTGTGTACAGTTACTTCTTCCAAGCCTTTAATAATTACACCCCTCTGTTAGAAAATAATGCAGTGTTATGAAACACATCTCTGCAATCCTGAGAGACTCAAGATAACAAATTTTTAGAAGACAATGCTAACCTTGTTTCGAGGGTCATCAAACATCTGCAGTCTTTCTCCAACATCAGCTGTAGGATTCAGGAGGTCAAAAAGCTCTTCGTTATAGATTTCCAAAAGAGAGACCTTCACTGAAAATTCAGTACCATTCTCTGCGAGTTTTTCAAATATTTGATGCAGTGTACGGGGTATTATACCTGCTAGTGGATCCTATAAATTAAAGTGAGGTATTTAATACATACATGTACTGAAAGAGATTAGGGGACAGGGAGTGGAATTTCAGCTAAATAATCTGATTTCATATAAACAAGAATACCTTGGGCAAAGACTATCTTCCATATAAGGATCACCGGGACTTGTATACATGCATTGAAGTTGTAAAGTTTTGATGTTCATACAAATGAATGAGGCCATTTCTTAATATACTAATATTTAAAGTAAAGTCAGTTCTAGGATTTGAAAGGCATTAACTTTAGAGGGATTTTCTGTAGTTTCTAACTTTGAACAGACAAGAGAAATCCCAGAAGTGAAGATACCTCTTCCCAAGTATATTCTTTATTGGGTGACCGCTCCCCTTCCATTGTGAATGTCTTGCCAGTACCAGTTTGGCCATAACTGTAAGAACAGAAAAAAAAAGTAAACTATAAACTAAAATTAAAAAAAACCTTCCCAATAATAATTATTGGCTTACTTACGCAAACACTGTACAGTTGTAGCCCATAATAACTTCATCCAAAATGGGACATACAACACTCCGGTATACATCAATCTGCTTTGCCTGAGCTCCAAAAACCTGTAGAGGTAAAGACAGCACATGCCATTTATCTGTAATGTATGGTATCATATGGTACAGCAATCAGACCATACTAAAAAAAAAATTTAGTAGCTTGTTTCTAAAAGTCCCCAACTTGACAAGCAGTTACCATATCAAATGTGTAAGTCTTTCTTGATGTTTTATCTGTCACTCCTCCAACACGGACGCTAACTTCTTTTCTTGCTTGATCACAGTCCACAACAGAATGGGAGTTTGTTTTACGTTCAGAGGCATTAAAAGGCCTAAAAAGACATGAGTTAAGAAAATTCAATTGATATCATTACTAACAGGAACATAAACTGAGTGATATAAGTTTTGTCAGTTTAAGGATCCAGAATGGTGTACTTGAGTAAAAGGAGCAAAGCTTTTAACTTAATTGGCTTAAAAACTGGTTAAGGAAAAACTGCCACAATTTGTAAGTTTCCAGATCTTGTTTCTCCTTCCACCTACTGTGAGACAACTCAAGTATCTGCAGCTTTCACTGTCTTCATATATATATTTTTAACAAGTTAATAAATGCTTTTAAGGTCATTTAGATGTACACACAGCTAACTTGCATTAGAAAAGCTTGTTTACTTGCAGGATGGTGGAATATTAAAAATACCAAATAGTTGTATAAATAAGAGCCTTAAAAATAAAGGAAAAACACTTGAAAGTTAAGGCAATAGTAAATCAAACAAAGTTTTAACACTTCCTTTTTTTTTTCTTTTCCCCATTTACACGAGCAATGAAGCCTACATCTCACAGCAATGACACAACTTTCAAGCACCAGAAATACCAACAGGCCCTCCTAAGAGGACAGTATGCAGCACTACAAGAACTTTTACAATGCTGGTGCATTTGAATAGAATTAGTAAATTGTGAATAGAATTTAATAAGGTGTACAAAACATCAAGTTTGGTGTGAGTACACATAGTTTTTTAAGTAAAGTTGAATAGAGGTGTAATAAAAGTTCACAAGCTTGATGGTGAAGATTTGTTTACATCAACAAGTTAATAATAAACTTGTTGCACACAATTTTCCTTGAAAAGCCATTTGCAACAGTTCCTCCCAAAAGGCAGCAAATGACCACAGGCTGGAAACTAAAAGCTAACTAGACCACTAGGTGCTTTTGTGCAAGTCTGATTGGTGATGACAGATGGCCACCAAAATCTTGTTCACAGAGACGAGTTATGCTTTCAAGTTTGTGACTTTTAAAATAAGAGGCAGCTGAAAAATGTATATATTCTGCTCTGTAATGATATAACAGTGACCCAGTTAAACACTGAAGCCTTATGGTATGATAATCTGCAACTTTGAGTAGAGGAACAATTCAATGAGACTGGAGCGTATGTGCAGATCATCCCCACAAGACAAGCAGCAAGCTGGCATGCTGCAGTGGCACTTGATCATAGGTTCACCCTTCTATGTATGAGCCACATAAAACATTGGTATTGTTAACGTGCATGCCAAGTTTTCAAATATACGTTTTACCAAAGCAGAGTAAATGCATTGCTTGGAAAGATTTTTGACAGGCTCAGACGCAACAGGCTTTGAAACAAATTTGGATGCAAATTAACACAATTTTATCTACCTGCCTAATAGTACCTATCTGCATAAGTAGAATCCAACTGATGCAGAAGGTGAAAGGAACACTTACTAGCTGAAATACACTGAAAGCCTATTTAAAAGAAAATCTGCATTCCAAAAATAAGTGAAAATAACTTTTAATTTCTGTTTTCATTGTGCATATGTAAAAGTGGAACTTCTAAGCATGAGGATATAGTGATTGCAAAAGGCATTAATAATAATATGCAGTCTAACGTTGGGAGTTCTTGTTCATTAAAAAAACCTTCCAAAGGTGTTTTGAACACTACTATTAACCTATTAGTGGTATTACACTTTTAATAAACATCCCTTTAAGATCATTTATGATCCAGTATCATTGAGCAAGTCTTTAAAGTCACCTCAAAATTACAAAGACAGCCTAATTATTTAGTACATGAAATTTGTCACATCCTACCAAAACCCAAATTCACTCTATCAACTAAAGAAGCTTGTCATTATTCCTTGAGAGGTTGACTCCTCTCTGAATTTGGAGAGCCTGCATCACTAAATTTATATGAAGGACACACGTCAGCTGGTGCAACAACACCTTTATCCCCTGTTCCATCAGAGTAGCTTCTACAGGAGGTCACAGGAAATAAAAACTGAGCTTTGTTTTTGTGTCTCTTGACTATCAGCAACACCGACCCTCATCCAGATCTTCTGCACATTCCTACACAGCTTCATACCGGGAGAACACGGTGAGGAAGCGGGGAAGAGATGTAACGGCTAGAAGGTGCAAAACGAAGATATAATAAAGAATTTATTTTCCTGTGTGGTTGGTGAGGCCCCAGCCCAGGGAAGTCGAAGTTGCCCATGGGAGTAACGCATGAAGCTGGTACCAAGCACATTAGAACAAACATTATTAAAAACACTAGGTGTTCCGAACTAAACACAGAGGCTGACGCATCTTGAACGCGTGAGAGGGCCAGGCTAGGGAAAACCGCCTGGGGATAAGGGATTAGAGATACGTCTGAGAACAGCGAGGAGAGCGCAGAACGGACAAAAACATCCCGTTTGTCTGAAGGTCGGAAACCCGAGAAACTGTAAAAAGACCTGAATGAGAGAAGCCAGAGAAACGGCAGCAGCGCTTTCTTAATTTGCCTCCTGTACGCCATGCTGATTAAAAAGAACACGCTTGAAAAAAACCGGCGAGGCCTACGTCTCTTTCTTTCCCCGCCGCGGCTCCCCGTCCCCAGGGGTGTCCAAGGCCGGACGAGGCTCCGAGCAGCCCGCGGGCAGCAGGGGTGGAACCGGACGACCTTTAAAGGCCCCTCCCGAGCTGCCCGGCCGCTCCCTCGCCTACCTGCAGCGCACCACCACCTGGATGTTCTTGCCCTTCTCCTCCTTGGCGCTCCCGCTGCTCTGGGAGCTGAAGGAAGCCATGGCGGAACCCGAAGGAGACCGAGCGAGAAAGAGAGGCGGGAGGAGCCGCAGGGCGCGAGACACCCGCCGCCTTCGAACCGCGCCGCGCAGCGCCTCAGCCAATCAGCGGCGGCGCGCGGGGCACCACGGGAACGCCTTTGAAATGCTGGCGGGCGCGCGCGTCCCCGCCCCTCGCCGTCACGTGACCGGCGTCCCGGAGGGGCGGGTTCCGCGGCCCCTTGTGACGCCAGGGTCGCACCTGCGGGGTCGGAGTGGGGTTGCCTGCGCTCTCGTCGGGGTCCGAGCGCTATCAGTCTCTGCCGCTGTCGCCTTTCTTCGAGCCCCATGTCGCTCTCGCAGTCTTTGCTGGCAGGTCTTTGCCCTCTGGCCGTGCTTGCTTCCTTCCTCTGTCCCCCCCGGCTCCCCATCAGTCCGTGTTGTCTTTAAACAGAATCACTAGGTTGGAAAAGACCCACTGGATCATCGAGTCCAAGCATTCCTATCAACCATTAAACCATGCCCTTCAGCACTTCATGCACCCGTCTTTTAAACACCTCCAGGGATGGTGACTGAACCGCCTCCCTGGGCAGCCAGTTCAAAATCAGAGATGTGCGAATTAATCCTGCTGCAGCTGGTTTGAGTGTTCAATTATTTTGTAATATAAATGTGTCTTGTATCGAGACCTGCCCAGGGGGGTGGTTAAGTCACCAGTCCCAGAGGTCTTTAAAAGACAGGTAGACAAGATGCTCAAGGACATGGTTTACTAGTAGATAGGAATGGTTGGACTAAGAGGCCTTTTCCAACCTAGTGATTCTATGAATCTATAATATGCAGACAATCTCCAGACATGGATAAATAACCTGAAAGCATAAGCACTCCAAGCCTTAGAGTTGCAAGAATTTATTGATATGCTCAATCGTCTTGCAAGATATTACCGTTTTAGGTCAAGATAACCTGTCTTAGGGCTGCAAGAATTTGTTAACTTGTAAGATGTAGTTGTCTTAGGTCAGGAGATGATCTGAAGGGAGTCTCCAGATGTGGTTGGATAACCTAAGAAAAATAAATATTCTTTGACAATTTACACAGTTCTTTGTCTAAAACTAGTATATATACTCACTGCTTTTGTAAGATGAAATGCCTTTTTAGAAGGGCATCCATTACAGCACTGACTTGTAAAATAAAAATATTACTGCCTTTGCTTCAAAGACGTCGTCCTTTTCAATATTTTACCAGTGAATAAGTATTTCTCACAAGGGCAGTTGTGGAGAGGAACACTTCATCAGTGGCCAGGGCAGTGGAACCCTTACTTTGCCTGTTTGAAATAAAACCCAGTATTCTATTTGTGCGGCAGGGGACAGCGTTCCCTGTTCCCAGCAGGGTACCCTCGGTCAGCTCACCCTGCATTTGCCACAGAACTACAGCAGGTGCTTTCTGTCCCTATTCCAAGCGCTGCCTGCTGAGCCTTCTGCAGGCTCCAACTCCAGCACAACTCATTACCACCCACTCTGAACACTACAGCCAACTTCCCACGTGCTGACAGGCTGATATTGCCTGCTCCAGTAGTGGGAAAATCCTATGTCAGAATGAAAATAAATAGTTAAAGGCTCAGGACAAAACACCACAGTGCACCACATCAGTCCTTTGATTTTGAAACCAGACCATGTGAACCACTCACCAAGTACAAGTTTGCTTCCTCTTGCAAGCAGTTTCATTTCTATCACCCTAGTTTCTATGTGAGAGCTTCTTTAGGATAGGATTAAAAGCTTTGCTACTTGGAGATCTATGTCAGGATAACAGGTCCCATGGGTGAAGGGGCAGAAGCATATATTAAAGAAGACGTAACTCGTCTGACATGCGTTGCTCTCCACACATCCATCCTGGCTCCTACAGGCTGTCAGACTGTCAACTGCCTGTTGTGGCCTACAGCACTTTGCTGCTGCTGTCCTATGGCCAGTTGTTCTGGTTGCTGAAATTCAGATTATCCATCTATAATTCTGCGGGTTCTTCTCCTTTTCATTTTAAAGTTTGCTGCTTTGAAACTTAAGCCTCCTCAATGAGTTGTTAAACTTAATAACAAATGAATCCTAACCTGTAAGGCTTGCACTAATTTTTCTGGCAGTGACACGAAGCAGTGTGACATTATGCTCCTCTACCATTTATCTCAGAAGTTAGAACAATGTCAGAACCAATCAATCACACACTAGGCATTAAGAACAGGATCTGAGAAATACACACATTATTTCTATAGAAAAAGACTTAGATTCCTAGACTGCTATGAGCAGAAATCGATTCAGAAAACATTAACATTCAATACATTTATATGCTATTCCAAATACAGACTGATGATGAGTCAAGAGCTATGAAATCTTTATAGCGATTAATAACAATTGTCATGTCCAATCTTTCTGAGTAAGTAAAAGTTTACTGCTTGCACACCACTGAAAATAATACAATCTTAAAGTATATATAGCGTATAAATACATTACATAAAAAGAAGACTACTTTGCAAGAACAGATATTTGGAAGTTAGTAACCACCAGGTGAATAACTGGCCTTCAACATCGATTTTTAACCTTTTGGCCTAAAGTCTAGAAATAAGGCAATGGTTCTGTAGAAAAGGCTTCTAAGAAAACACTACACAACAAAAAATCTATATGCATTAGACAACTAAGGAACCTGCATTTCTTAACAGTGTTGGAGCTCAGCTTTCCAACCAAAATGAGTTTGGTGGATTGGTATTACTAAGATATGCTATTTTTTTTTCCTCTAATGAAACACTAAAAATCACAATAATACAATTTTCAGTTAAGTGAGGCTTTAACCAAGTAGGAAAATTAATATAACAGTGACATCCATTGCAAACATATTGAGACCATCCTTATTCTTAGCTGCTTTTTGTATTCCATATATGCTAAAAGCAAAAATAATTCATACACGCAGTTGTGTAGGAGCTGCTGCTGGACTGAAAAATCAAATGCAGGTACTTCACCTTTTGTTCTATACTCCTTCATACAGGTGATAGATAGAAGGCAGCACTGGAACACAGAACTCTTCCTATTGCTGCCTGTTTGTTCTTTTCTAGTATAAAACATAACTCACATTAGTCAGAATTTTGCTCAAAATACAAACATGTCTCTCACAAACACAGAAGAAAATAAAAGATCATTCAATGCCGCATTTAAATATGAGTGATCTCTTCAGTTACTGGGAGTTGAATCTGGCTGGTGGCTAACTTCGCCATAGCCTTTGTAAGTGGAAAATACATATTTCTGGTAATCAATTAGCTTACAAAGTGCATGCAGTTTAACAGCTGCAGCTTTTTTTACAAGACCAATTTATAGTATAGGTTGTATGTGGAGACATTTTACAGAGAAGGAGGCCTGGATGCTGTGGGACTGTTTGATAATGAGCAATTCTAACAAGGCCTTGAAACAGAGAACTGAAAGGCAAACAAAGGCCAGATCGGAGTGAACAAGTACCACCTGAAAGGAAAACAATGGAAGAGAACTATCAACATAGTTAATTTTACTGTAACTTGGTTTCTTAGCATGTGCAGTAGTTTAGCCAATAATATGTTAGTAATAACTTTATGGACAGCTACCTTTAGCCAATAATATACTGTAGATAGCCTCGTGGTCTCCCAGTTAACTAAAAAGAGTTTATAAAGAAATAAAATAAATAAAATAAAGCTCAATAAACTGTATTTGATCCATCAGATTGAAGTCTATGCGATTAATCCCCTCAGTTATACATTTTCATAGACTAAGTAGAGCCTAAAGATAATACACTATAAACACAAACTGAGTAACAGGGAGCTAACATTTCATGAGCAATACAAATAAATATGAGAAAAAAACCCTATTCTTCTTAGGATAGTTTTAAAAGTGTTGGGAGAATGACCTTTAAGAAGGCATGTACATCATCTGTGACAAATGTTTTATTTTTTTTTAATGAGAGACAAAACCATTAGAGAAAAATAAATATAATAATACAATTACCAATGTAATGACTTTGGTAAAGATTACTGATCCTCACTTATTGATCAAAATGGCCAATTTTCCACTGAAGCTTGCCAACAAGAAGTCACAGTAGTATAGTTAGATCATAAACAATGCATGTCTTAAAAAATGTTTTCCTAGGATCTGTATTACACACTCTGGGTAATTATAGGTATGGAGACCTGATAAATAGTAAAACTGTTGATAATAAACATAATTAGCTAAGAATTAAAAAAGGTTTTAATAACAGAGAGATATAATTTATACAAATTATAAGTTTAGGTGAGACTTCTTCAAGGCTTAGTAACACTTGTTTTGATTACCAACATGTTACACTGTATGAGCTGCACTGAAATATGGGAAATTTAATACTGTTTAATATTAATCAGTGATACAGGAAAAAATTACTGATTAATTGCATGAGATGACCTGCACCTCAAATGAACATAAAGTAATTTCCAGTCTTTGAATAGCCTGTCCTATTGGCCAGTTATATTCTAAACCGTTGTCCACATACAGAAAGTTAAACAATAAGGACTTAAACATACTCTATATTGGTATATTCTTGGCTAAAGACAAGGTCTTTCTCCTTTAGTTAAAGTACCAGGATGAATATTTTGCTATTAAAAAACAAAGAGATGATGCAATAAAATAACTACCTTATTGAAAAATTACTGAAAACTACCTTTGTGAAATATTAAGGACTCAATGCATATATAACATGACAAAAAAAACAGAATTGGTTTCAACTAACCATGGAAAATACACTGAATAAAGGATGTCTTTTTCTGCATGTCTGCCATATCACTGTCCAACACAGATGGTAGCACTTTTACATCTTTTCATAGTTACAGTCACCATAATAAAAAATCAACACCACACGCAGTGGGGTGTATGCATTTGTGTAATTATCTCAGAGTAAAGCTAATAATTTGCTATACGCCTACCTGTTTTTGGTTAAAGCATGCAGCTGTATGACACCCTTGACATAAAAGGAAAAGAAACAATGAATAGGAAAATAGGAAACAGACTTGACTGAAATCAACAGGAAATGTCTCCTTGGTTTCTCATTACCTTTTGACTTTAATATTTTAAAATTATATTTTTTTTCAGTATTTTTTATACTAAGAGCAGTCAACAAATGATCTCTTCTAATGTAAGCCTTGTTGTTAAATTGCCACTATTTATTTTGGAGTGGAAATAACAATCAGAAGCTATACTTTTTTTCAGCCTGAGGCTAGTTTGCTAGAAAGCCCCTTTATATACAATTTCAATCTGAATTTAATAAAATATCTTATCTAGGTGGGAAAATACACTTCCATTAGAAGCACATCAAGATTGTACTTGTCTTTTTACACTTGCTGCCTCTTTGCTTTCAAGAGGAATAAAAAATACCAGATTTATTCCAAATTATTTGAAACCTGACCACTTTGAGGATAACTTTTTCCGCACTGTACAGTTATATCACATATCCCAAAGAGGTGTCTTCACACTGCTACTCTATAGGGAATTTTACTTCATGGGTAATCTCAACACTCACTCTAAATCATACTTAAGTTCATTTCATTTTTAGGACAGGACCTGTTTTTCCACTAAGGGAGGTGAAGAAGGCAGGACTGGAAGCACCACCTGTCTATGAGCGATTCAAGTTTCATGGGGAAGAAATCTTAGTTGCTGGACTACACTGAGAAACGAATTTTACTGAAAGTCTTCTTTACTTTTGCTGATGATGTTTTATTAGGAGTATCTTTAAAACATCCAATACAGTGGATGAGTGTAATTTTGGCTAGTAGACACAGAGAGGAGTTAGATTGTAAGAACACAGTTTGCCCTGAATAAACATCAGTGGCATTGAATAGCCACTAAATAAGCTTACAGTGGATAAAATAGGTGTAAAGTACAGTAGGTGTGACCTCTATTGCACATCTTTGCTGCAATAGCTACAAGAGTCAGACTGCATGCAATAGACAGATGCATGAGGAGGTGTGATCTTTCATCACCACAGCTATAGAAGCAGGAAGGCTTGCCTTAAATGCAGACCACCAAAGACTTGCGGGTGTAGTGTACTTTGCTTTCACAGCATTGGCGCTGTGTATATCCTAGGTAAGATCTAGCCGGAAAGGCAGGATTTGTCAGAGCAGCCAAATACACATCAGGCCAGCATTAGCTAAATATATACATTTGGCTACATTAGGCTAGCAAACTCTCTGTCAGGACCTGAAAAAGGAATAAACTGCATGAAACTCTCTATATTTTTATAGCATTCACCCCTACAGGATAACTGATACAATGTGCCTAAAACTTGTGTTAACCATAAAGGCAGAAGCGTTTGTACTATACATGCAATTTAAAGAAGTGACTCCAATTCACCTTTTAATCCTCCAGTTGCTTCAGAAAGGGAGGAGAGAGATTGCAAAGAGGCACTCATCTGGTAGTGTTCTTTCTGCCAGACACAAAGGGATTATACCCTCTCTGATGCAGTGGCAAAGGGGCAGAAGCAAATTTAACATCTCATCATTTATCCTGTCCTTTTTCTCTCTGGCCTGATCTTGACTTTTTCATGCACTAGGAAATGGGAAAAAAACCAACAAACAACAGACTGCTTCAAACCAGAACGCAACGAGGACAAAGATAGCCTTCATATTTGCAGGAGTTAACATATTGTGTTAAAATTAGGCTCCCACACATTTCTAAAACCAACAAGTTAATTTAGCTGAAAACTACCAACTGCCTTGCTCCAACCAGGATTAGTTAACTTGAGAGACAGTTCTGCATCTAAACTAAGGCCAGAAGTGTGGGTGTGCTTGATGTAGACAAAACTGGATAGCTCAGGTACTGGTAAATGCATCTCTATAGCAGGACAGACCTCAGTGGAAGCCAGCAGCTGAATGTCTACTCAAATTCCCTCACAGATTTTGATGACCAGATGGAGCAGCATGCTGCCACTTCTAACTGCTAATTTGACCAAAACTGACTAGTTTAAAGCTACTTCCAATACCTGTTCAGTCCCATCTTTGGCTGCAAAAATAACCTTTGCTAACTCATCAGGTTACATCCTTCTCCTTTTTTTTATGGCAGGAGGAGGGTTCTGTGAACTTCCAGCTGTGAGATTACACCTGTAATAAACGACAGTGGGAAAGCTGAAATCAGGCACTAAATATAGCACATTGAGGTTTGGGTTTTTTTTGAAGCTTTTAGAAATAAGACAGGGGAAAGCAGATACACCTGAAGAACGCACATTACTAGGACTGCAAAGAGCACAGTTTTGGGGGAGATTGATTTATTTATTAAGCTAGCGAAGGAAATAAGGCAGCCAGCCACAACCACGATGTTCTCCCGGGGAGAACCTACCAAGGACAAAAATACTCTCCCCAGAAAACCAACTACAGGGAGTTGTAAGAGGAGGACGGCCTCGGCGGCGTCGCCCCGGTGACCCGTCCTGCGGGAGCCGCGTCCCGCAGCGCTGCGGGGCCGAGGGGAGGCTTGGGCACCCGCTGCCCTGCCAGAGCGGCTAATCTCCGCCGCGCCCACTGCGCTCCAATTACGAGCCGCCTAATTACCTTTTGTGTCGGCTCTCGCCGGCAGGGACGCGGACACCGGGCGGGCGGCTCCCCGCTCCGCTGCTCTGGGAGCGGCTCTGCCTCAGTCCCCCCCACCCCCATCCGCCCCCTAATCCCGCGGCTCTGCCTCACACCTCATCCATCCCCCTCAATTCCACCCCCTCCCAGCTTGATTTACCCCGTCCTGCGGCTCTACCCCACCCGCAGCCCCCCTACTCCCCCATCCCGCGGCTCTGCCCCCTCCCATCTACCCCGCACTGTTCTGCCCACCTCCCGCGGCTCTGTTCCCCCCCCCCCCTCCTCAGTCCCCCTCCTCTACCCCCGCACTCTGCCCCCTCGCAGTCCCCCTACTCCCCCCAACTCCGGCTCTGCTCCCCCTCCCCCCCCCCGCCGCGACGAGTGTCTCCCCGGCTCCCCGCCCAGTCGCCCCCGCCTCCTCCGAGCGGCCGCCCCCGCCGCAGCCGCAGCCCCGGCCCCGGCAGCGCAGGCGGTTCCCGCAGCCCCAGGTACGGGCCCGGCGGGGAGGGGTTGCGGCCGGGTGGAGGGGGAGGCGGGGGGTGGGGGGAGGCGCGCGGCAAGATGGCGCCGCCGGGCCGCGGCGTGCGCTGAGGCGAGCGGGGCCGGGGCATGCGGCAGCGGCTGCTTCCTGCGCTCAGGCGGGCTCTGCTGCGCTCGCGGGCGCCCTGCGCCGCCCCGCTGCTCTCCCGCTGCCGGCCGAGAGGATTCCACGGGTACGGGGCGCGCGGGAGGCGCGGGACCCCCGGCCGGCGCGGGGCCTGGCGGGGTGGGGGGGGGGGGGGGCGGCGGGCAGGCCGGGCCCGACCGGGGAATCCGCCAGCGGCGCCTCCGCTGCGAGCACCGCCGGGGCCGCTTTGTTGGGCTTCTGCTTCCCCCCAACGCCCCCCTTCTCTTAAGAAAACGTGGAATTTTCGCGTTGCTTAACTTTTGCCGTCTTCCTGACCCGTAAATGTTTTTTTTAAAAAGTTTAATTTTTTTTCTTAAAAAGAAACTGGTGTAGAGTTGGCCGAAGTTGCTGGTTGGCGAGGGGCGGCGGGAGAGCTCGGGCCGAGGGGCTGCGCAGCCGCCCGGGAGCCGTTCCGGGCCGGGGCTGAGCGAGAGAGAGAGCCGGAGCCTTTCCTTTCGTTCCGGGAGGCTGTGGCACAGCCTATATTTAACGCCGCGAAAGTAAGAGACGTCAAAAGTAGCATCTTTTGGGGAAGGAAAAAGTGAGTTCTGATGACTCATGCCGTCAGAGCTCGCGTGTCAAAATACGGATGCGCCCTGGCTCTCGGTAATTGGTGTCTGTGCTCCAGTGAGGTAGAGGTGAGCCCTAGGGTGTGTTCAGAGCTGGTGCTTTTCTCGGGTTGTAGTTCCTCCTGATAAATTGCTCCTCCATAAGTAAGTAAATATGTGCGATATTTGGATGTAACTTTATGTATGTGAGCATATGTTACGTTTGTCATGTTTTGTTTTCATGCTGCCTGTAACCGCGATTTAATCGTAAAATCATGGAATGATTTGGGTTGGAAGGGACCTGAAAGATCATCTGATTCCAACCCCTCTGCAGTGGGCCCGGACGCATCCCACTAGAACCGTTCGTTTGATTTTAATGGTGAATTAGGATTTCCAGAAATAGTGAAGAAATGACAGTAGGCATAGTGCCTTCATGTAATGATTTTTTTTTGTTGTTAAGATGGCAAACGTGAAAATTATAATAATCTTTTTTTTCAATTGCATGTTCACTGTTTAAGTTTTTCCTGGATTTTGTTAATCTTCTCACCTTTTTTCAGCTTTAACTTTTTCTTGTATAATATTTAACCTTCATCTGTACATTGAGCTGTGAGATGATTTCTCAGAACTACTTGTCTACACCTTTTCATCTCGCCTTCGGCATTGAAATTATCTGTTCGTACTTTGCACATGAATACAAAAGTAGTTCCCTACCCTATTAGGTCCAGAAGAAGAAAGAGGGAAGGGACAAAAAGTTTATTACCTCCAGCGTTTCACGGAACTGGAAGTTAGGCCTCTAGCTAGGGGTCATTGCAAGTTGTTTTAGAAATCATTTACTAAAAATACTGTCGGACCATTTGAAAGATCGCTTGTTTGGTCGATATTTTTAATGTTTTAATTCTATTGTATTAGATGCTCTCATAATACTTTTGATGCCTTGATCTTTTAACAGGGTAAAAATCAGAGCATTTGTTATAAATTAATTCCTCTACAGACATTTTTATATCGGTTATTTGTCTAGTTATGTGTTTGTATCTGCTTGCCCCGTCATCGAGTGTCTTCATGTTCTCTGCTTTTGTGATGTCCATAAGTTGATAAAATATGGAGCTTGTTAGAAGTCTACAGCAAACAACTTTCAAATTAGTTCTGACCTTCTGTTACTTGTTTTTAAAATGAGTTAGAACTACACCTTGCCTGAACAATTGAAAAGGGAAAGAATGCTGTGACGCTGAGAGTTTACTTACAGCATTAACAGTAGAACTGGAATTTAATTGTCAAAAATTGTAAAAAATAAGCCACAAAATAGGTAAACAGCCAGGACTTTCTTTGTTGAATACACCGCTGACTCTTGCAAACTGCTCCTTGTTACAGGTCTGTTGGTTATATCAAAGCTCTAGTGTTAGGTAAACAGTTGCTTTTAATGTGGGATTATAGCACTTTTAATGAATCAGAGCTCTGAAGCTCTTTCTGTTTTTGTTGCCAGATCAGATTTTCTTGCCAGTTCTGTCATCTTTCTGTGTATTTCACATTGTTATGCAGTATAACTCAAGTTTTAGTCTCATCTTGTTTTTTTAATTCAGACCTCACAAGTTTTTCTTTTTGAGGGTATGAGACAGATGGTAACATAAAGTGTTAAGTGAGTTGGCTTTACAAAGAGTCTCGGCCAATCTGATGTGCTATTTGCAGATAGAATGTATGAAATACACATCAAAATACAGTTGAAATAAAGCGCAGAGATCTCCCCTGTAGCATCCAGTTTTGTTTCCTAGGATGTTCAGGGCTGTGCGCTAGATACCACTGCTGCACTGTGCTTGTGAACCAAGCCCAGCAGCTGTGGGGTGGTAGAGGAAAAACCTCAGGGTGAGAGGAAGAGAGAATGAGAACCACTGGCTTGCAATATTTGGTATGGAAAGCAATTAATTGAATGAGTGAGTGTATTTCTGAAGAAAACAAGTGAAATATGCTTTTAAATAGTTGGTCATGTAACGCAGATACTGGTCTTATCAGTCTTGTTCTTAGCATGGAAATAGCAATACAAGCCAGATTTGTGCCAGATTTGTGAAATCATTCTGGAGATCCTGGATGATTGTAACATCTGAAGATCAAAACCAGATAATTTTACTTACCTTTGAAAAAGAGTTAATCTTTCAGACAATTAAAGGCTTGAAAATGTGTTTGGAATTTACCTTATTTTCAACAATCTTGTAAAAAACTGAAGCAAAGAAGTGCTAGAGAAAAATTAACTTCAATTTTTAAATTTTTTTTTTATTGCTGCTGAACTTGGATAAAATTTCTTTGCCCTGGAGAGTATGTTTTGATGAATTGTTTGGGACAATTTTTGGATCAAGAAGAAAAGCTGAAATGATTTAGAAATTTTTGAAACTTACTATGCTTTATTACTATGTCTGAAATAAGATGGTGTAAAATACTGTGGTTTTGCTTGACTTTTTTACCCAGTGCTTTGGAAGCTGTGGAATAGTCAAGTTAAGGAGTATAGTTTTGGGGCATTAAATGGGCGTTATGGCATCTTAATTGTATGTCCCGTGCTGTTTGACCAACATAGGAGTGTTGAAAACACACATCATCTTACTAGTCAGGCTAGTTACTCAGCTAGGGCCTGATCTTACATGTGAAGCTACCAGTGCCCTTGTTTTTGCCAAGTTCACAAATGATATTGTCTGATGCTACTGGTAATTCCTGTACACTGGTGGTAGAGGTTCTACTGTCATGTTGGCAATGAAACCTTCAGCACACCAAGTTTTACTGCTGTGATCTAGGAGCTGTTGAATCTTGACCCTCCGGGAATGAGAGTGAAGCAGGCATCTGCCCAGGCCACCATGGCTTGAGGGAATTTTCCAAGTCAGTTACAGACTTGGCAAAAAGCCGCAGACTGAGATTCTGAAAATGCTTTAATTGTAGCGAGACTTCAGAATTTACTTTAAATGATCTATATGATAAACTTGTGTAAATATTCATCAGCTTCAAACGTGCCTGATTTGGTATGATTAGTTGTTCTTGTTAACATTGTAGCACTGATTAAATCATTGTGGGTCTTTGTAGGTGGAGCTTTTGTGTGTGAAGTAATGTACTGAATTCTTGAGGAGTTTAAAAGTGATAAAACATTTTAACATTTTTGAGCAGTTTATCTACTTGTGCAGTCTATCTGCCTGTGTATGCAGCCAGATTTATTTAGATTAGCATCAGGAATGTGTTGAGATCTTATGCATTCTCAAGATTTGTGACAAGTAAATTCACAGAAGGTTGATGCTTTATGGATGTTGAATGATGTGAACTGTTTTAGTCTCTAGATGTGTAAAGGAATGATTGCTAGTCTTGTCTGTTGTGGCCTGAAAGAGGTTTGAGTAGTCTCCTGAAGTATCCTTTATGGTAATGGTCACCTGAGTTGATTCTACTCCATGTTTTCAATTACACATTCTTTGTAAGAGAACTTAGTAAAAACATTTGTCTGATTCTAGGAAACGAAACTGTACTGCCTACATATCATAGCATCACTGTTACCACATCCAAGAATGTCGTAATGCCATTGAACTCTACTGCAGTTGTGAGGGGAGGTAGGTGTGAGGGTCAAAGAGGAGGGGTGAAGACCTATGGAAGAATGGAGATTTTTATTGTTGCAAAACCTCGCACTTGTAACTGAAGAAGTTCACGGACTCCTCCAGAGTACTCAACTCAGTTCTATTATCTGTCTAAGAAAGGTGAGAAAACTCTGGCTGGTAGCTCTGCAGCACTAGGCTTCCTGCCGAAGCACGTAGCACTTATTGCACTCCAGCACTGGCAGCTGAAAAAATTTTTATGCAAGTTACTAAGAACTGTAAACCAAGATGCGTTACGGGTGAGAGAGCTGGGGTTATTTAGCCTGGAGAAGAGGAGGCCGAGTGGAGACCTCAGGAGATTGTAGAGATTGTAGAGAGGAGGGTGCTGGCCTCTTCTCCCAAATGTCAGGGGACAGGACAAGAGAGAATGGCCTCAAGCTCCACCAGGGGAGGTTTAGGCTGGGCATTAGGAAAAAAATTTTCCCAGAAAGGGTCATTGGGCACTGGCAGAGGCTGCCCAGGGAGGTGGTTGATTCACCTTCCCTGGAGGTGTTTAAGGCATGGGTGGATGAGGTGCTTAGGGGCATGGTTTAGCGATTGATAGGAATGGTTGGACTCGATCTGTTGGGTCTCTTCCAACCTGGTTATTCTATGATTCTATGAAATAATACAGCCATCACATTGTCAGTGGTAACTCCCTCTTGGGACAGGACAGAGAGAGGAGGTTTTGGCTCAACAAAGGTTTCACTTCACTCTGGTACATGGTTGGCAATTAATTTTGGGATTTAAAAAAAAAAAAAAAAGACCCAAACTAAACATGGAATGCATGTAATTAAACTATAGAACTTGTAACAGGTGCAAAATGTGACATTGAATGTTACTGTAGGTTTTGTGTAGTTGCAAAGATACGGAACTTGAATAACAATTGTTTTGCAGTCAGCATGACATATTGAATGTATTGAAAAGATAGATGAAACATGAGCTGAAAATGAGGAGCTGGAAACGAGGAGCAATTCAGATCCTGGTGTACGCAAGTGTAAACTTAAGTGAGCATGTTGCAACACCCACAGGTGTGTCCATAGAATGAATTTGGCTTCAGCAACCTAAAAGCTTGAAGCAAACACCAGATTTTAAGGCAACTGATATAAACTGAAAGCAAGCATCAAAATCTTCTGAGCTAGTAACTGTTGCCTTTCATCTGGTTACTGCAAGCTGATTAATGTTTACAGTCATTCACGTGGCTCAGACCTATGCACCAGCATTTTACTTAAATATGTGCAGCCTGTCATGGAAAAAAAACCCCAAATCTTGAAAAGCACTTTAGACTTTGTGCTTTGGGGGTCACATTTTTATTAGCTAGTTACATTCTTACGTTGAAGCAACCCTCAGGAGTTTCTGTTAATTGGTTTTCAAGTATGATCCTTTAATTGTTCAAACGTTGAACTTAGATTTGACTAGACTGGCTGATTTTTAATTAAAATAAGTCTTCTAAAATAACTTTGAAAGATTAAAATAGTTAGGCAGAATCATATATCACTTGATCGCTCTCTGTAATATTCTGTTTTCGGGTGGAACCTGACATCCCCAGAGAGCCTTTCTTGTTCTAAAGGTCTGCCTACCTGGAAATCATTAAAAAAAATAGGGCCTCAAAGAATATAATGTAATTTTACTTGAGAGTGCTATAGTTTGAAATTCAGCGTCTTTTTTTATCTGATACTTTTCTTGTACCAGGGAAGTAATTTTGATGATGAGGAGGGAGTCTACTCCTAGTCACTACTCCCAGTTCAAACATCCCCATTCTTTTCCTTTTTCTTTCCAGGTCTATCACCTAGCATCTTGCCACCTGTAATTTTTGAGCCAGTGGAAGAATTCTCAGTACTGCAATCATGCTTTATATTTGTTCCTGCTGTCTTTGTTGTATCTTTCTCTGTTGCTATTTTGTGAAAGTAGTATGACAGCATTTCTTTCAATTACATTTTTATTAGGATATTGGCTCTGCAATAAATGTATCATCTAGTTTATGGATGAAGTTCTTTGCTACTGACCATCAGCATCGAATGCTCACTGTAATGACAACATAGGAAATAGATGTAGCGCATGTACTTCAGGATGGCGCCTAAACGTGATTTTTGAAATTAAGCAACTTATCAAAAAATTACAGGAAATACAGACTTCTTTCTCTTTCCGTTACTTTTTTCCCTGTGGTCAAAAGCTGTTCTGTTTTCGAGAAGTGGATTGTAGTGGATGAGAGGTCTTATGGGAAACAATGGAACATGGTATTGTTATAAAGCAGTTGCACTTAGACAAAATTTGAAGGTTGCACAGAAAAGCAGTTACACAAAGGAATGTTTAATATTATGTCTTGTAGTTTACTCCTTAAGAAAAAAAAATTTATAAATAGTCTATCTTAAGTGAAATCTTCTTTCTTAGCTTTTTTATTTTAGTGACATAGCACCAGGAAGAACAGTATTTAGGAAAGTATGGATCCTGTTTTTTTGATGCATTGCCTTCCAGGAATATTACATAGTTGATCTGCTCTTGCTTTTATGAGTTGTCTGGTACTGCAGTTTAGTTTGCAGGGTAGTAATTGTGGGTTAATCATGGAAACCCATTTGAACTTGAGGATGTTTTACTCACCGTGCCCACTGAAATAACAATGAAGACAGAGATACAAGTTTCAGTTCTTAGTTTAAATCTTAATTACTGACTTTGACCTTTTGAAAATTGTAGCTTTTTTCCTCTACTGAAATTTGACTACCAAGCTGGAGGTAGCCTATGAAGGAGGCAGAAATAACAAATGATAATGAAATGAAGTGGAGGTGTGTGGCTACACAAGACATCAATTGAAATCTCATAAGATTTCACAGAAGCTGCATAATTTGATGAATCACATTGGAAAGATGAGTCATCTGAACTAACAGTAAAGTTCTGTGACTTAATGATGTGGTGTAGGAATAACAAGGAGATATCAGATGGCAAGGAAATTGTATAACATTTTAAAAAACTTGGAAGTTCATAGTATATATGCATCTTACGATAAGCAACTAGTATTGTAATGAGATAGAATATTTTGGCTGAAAATAAAGTGATAGGTGTTCCTTAGCAAAAGTGAAATTGGGGAATTCAGAGACCTTAATTTGCTACCTACTTAGATATGTCAATCCAATACTATTACATGGAAGAGAAGTACAATTAAGAGCAGTTTAGTTACTGATTTTCATCTATGAAAAATAATGTCTATTCTTGCTTCATAAATTTTACACGGTATCTTAAGTTCAATAGAATATTTCACTTAGGACTCTGAACAAAAGGCATTTTTTTATTAAGTTAGCACAAAAATAGACCTTTTCAACCATCAATTTTAAGGCAGCATATCTCAGCCTAGAATTATTTTTTTCAATCAAAATAAGAAACATTAGAATCTATGCATTTTTGCCAACAAGAAACAAATCGGTATGTTCTGGTATAAGAGAATTTTGGAGTCTTGGAACTGATGAGTTCTTTCAAGGTGTTTTGAGCTGCTGCTTGTTTTGGAAAACCTTTTCTTGCAGGAAGTTGTTGAGATGCTTGAAAATGTGGTAATTGGTGGCAGAGTGGTCTGGTGAGTGAGCTGGATGAGGAGTTTTGTAGCTCAGTTCTTGCAGCTTCTGCAGAGCTGTTTGAGAGATGTGGTCTGGTGTTGGCATGGAAAAGAACTGGTCCTTTCCAGCTGTCCGAGGTTGGATGTAAACAGTGCAGTTCTCAGTGCATTTTGTTGGTTTCCTAGCAATGATACCCCGTGATGGTTTTGCCAGGAGTCAAGAAGTTGTAGCAGGTGATTCCACTTGCTGACCACCAAACAGTGACCACAGCTTTCTTTTGATGCAGCTTCAGTTTGGGGAAATGTTTTGGTGCTTCATCTTGTTCCACCCACTGTTTGGAATGTCATCAGTTGTCTTATAAAGTCCATTTTCTTTCACATCACAATGTAATCAAGAAATGTATCATTTTTGTTGTGCAAAATAAGTGCAAAGCAGACTACATTTTTATTTTTCCGGTTTGGTGCAAGTGTTGAACAGCTGTTGAATGGTGAACGTTTAAGTTCTTCTGCAACCTCTCAAGTTGTTTAGCTTGGGGCTGCTTCAATACTGTCCCCCAGTTGTTTGTTGCATGTTGCAGCAGGACGTCTCCTCTTGTTTCCGTTACAGAAATTTTGGAACCAATACTATGTTTGTTGACAATCGCCTCGCCAAATGCTTGATTGATAATGCTAGCAGTTTCCTCTGCTTTACACCTCCTTTTGAACTCAAACAACAGAATTGCTTGAACTTGCTCTTTTTTGCCCACATTTAATTTGACAGTGTAATATAAAAGAGAATAAACAGTGCATTGAAGATCCCCTTTAAAAAAGTTACTTTGTATTGTTTATGGCTCTTGCTTAGAGACATTCAGGTTCTGATTAATCACTGATGCTTTCTGTACTCAGTGCTCCTATTTTTTTTTTTAAAATTGCATTATAATCACTGTTTGTAATTTTACATTCTTTTGTATAAAGGCATGTTATAACTTAAGTCTGTTTAAAAGTTCCAAAGTAATCTTTTTACTTCTTTCAAAAGTATTCAAATATCTAGTGCTTACTTTACTGATTTTTTTGTTATGTATACATCACCTTCTTTAAGCATAAATCCACTTTTACACAAATGTTTATTATGCTACAGGTGAAAATCTTAATTTTCTGTTTGTGAAACAGCTTTTCACTGATTCTGCTGTAGACTTAGTGTTCAGAAATTTTCTCCCCTTAAAGAGCTCATTATTAACAACATGTTACCAGCCTCATTATAACACCAACATTGATGACTGTATCTGCTGGCTTCAAGTTGGCTGTTGTTTTTATACCATAGAATCATAGAATTACATGAATAAATGAGGAGATAATCCAGAGGGACCAGAGGCTGCAGAACTACTTTCCATTTTAAGAATGATACAATATTTTAGGAAGGAGCTTTTACTAGCCAGTTGCCTTTTTCATTTGTAATTTTAAACTGTAAACAAAACATGTAATCTGATTTTTTTTTTTTTAAGTTGTGTATCTGGTAATGTTGAGAATGCAGGGGATTTGCTAGGTAGAGAGTTAGTTAAAATGTCATGACTGGAGACCTGAAACATGTGTATGATGAGATCTGTGCAGTCCTTCATATTGCGCATTCCATATGGTCTTAAAGGTTGTATGCAGTCTTTAAACTTGGATGAAATTCCTTGAACTGTACAACTTGAAAATGGAAAGGTAAGTACGGTGAAACACCTTATCTCTGTGATGCTGACAGGACCATACAGTATTTCTCATACCTCTGTATATATTGTGGTAGGAAGTTAGACTCGAATCTGGTTTTCTTTTGTAAGTGAAGTTAGTTCAGCAATGACTAATGAACCTCCTGTAGGAATTTACTTGGCAATACAGCAAGCAACACTTCACTGCAGGAAAAGTCTGAGTTTGGTTGGTGCTATATATTTATTATAGGCCCCATTCTACAACCCTTCCTGTAAAGCAATGTTAGAATTCCGTAGTTATTACCCACAGGAATTCAACATGTGATAGGCTCAGAGCACAGCACTCTGATTTCCCGTTTCTGGGATCTGTTGTGTGTGTGTGTGGTTGGTTTGTTTGGGGTTTTCTTTTGTATTGGTGGTTTGGTGTTTTTGTTTTTCATTCAAAGTGCTACCTAGTGGTTTGATGCTACCTCCCCAAATATCCAAGTCGGAATGTCTCCCCTTTTCTCTTAGCCTTTAAAAAAATATATGATAACCAGAGTTTATAACACCAATCACGCTTGGTTTCTTAGGACTTCAGAATTGTATCAATTAAGAAGCATGTCTGTAGCATGTCTATTAAACCAATAGTAATTGAAACACGTGAGACTTAATGTTCATTGTGTCAGTTCTGCAGTGTGTTTGTAATTTTACAGCAGTATTGTAAATGGTGTCACTTTCTTGCTTGAGTTTACAAATCCAGTGGCTTAGTAGTAAAATTTTGTTTATCTGATAATGGCAAAGTTACAACATTTGTAATATAACCACCAATCCAGACACATGAAATACTTTGCTGAAGCTTAAAAGTATGCCTGAGATAGCATTGTATGCTTCATTTAGTTTAGTTTTTATCATAATTGA
This sequence comes from Coccyzus lansbergi, assembly GCA_033558105.1. NCBI lineage: Eukaryota > Metazoa > Chordata > Aves > Cuculiformes > Coccyzidae > Coccyzus > Coccyzus lansbergi. The sequence continues at coordinate 4,205,286 of JAUMJK010000046.1, forward strand.
ATAGGGGATTATATTTCTTTATTAAATTATTTCTCTAATTACCATTAGTATGAAACTTTAAACACTCAGTTACATGATCTGTCATTTTGTAATGTTGCTTGGTCTTCAGGGTTTGTTGTTTAATTTTGGGTTTTTTTTTTTTTTTTTTTTTTTTTTAACGGCAATATCTCTCAGGATCTGAATTATACTTTTAGGCCAGTTCTGTGAGTTGTGCACAGAACAAAATTTCTTGTTATCGCTATTGCTCAGTATTCTCTAATATAATATCAGCAAGACTTAAAAAAAATTGTAAGTGAAATTTTTTGTGTTTCATTTTAAGGTTTCAGGAAGAGACAAACAACAAAATGAACAATCCAGCTATTAAGAGAATAACAAATGAAATTATCAAATCACCTGAGGATAAACGAGAATATCGTGGACTGGAATTGGCAAATGGCATTAAAGCTCTTCTCATTAGTGATCCTACCACAGATAAGTCTTCAGCAGCACTTGATGTGCACATAGGTATTTAATGCATGTTTTGTTCATTATATGATTAATAAAAATGCTTTACGTTTTGGTATCTTCATTGTAGATAAATTGACAGGAGTGCTATCCAGCTGGCAGCCTAGTCTTTTATTGTAATTTAGAATTTAATTCTTAGATGCATCAAGTTGAAAATGATTAGAGTTAATTAAATTCCCGTACTGTACTCTGTGTTTACTCAACTGTAGCTCTACCAGTAACAAGACTTCTTTTAACTATTAAGTTTCGTGTTATGAAAGATCTTTTGTAAGCAGAAAAGGGGCGGGAGTGAGTGCAATTATTTCAGACAGCTCCATCTGTCATGTCAGACTTTTTTTTTTTCATGTTAAGTTGTTGATGTGTAGAGGTGTGAAAATGCTGTAAGTGCTGGAGGAGTTAGAGGATGCTTAAGCGTGCAGACAGAAATACTGAAAATAGGAGAGGAAGGCAGTTACTTTGACTTTTTGGAATAGTGGAAGCCTTTTCTTATATTGGAGGTATTTCTCAAGCTTGTGTAGTTTCTCAGTTGCTTGGAAAGTATGATGCACAGACACATTACCTAAGCATCCTTACTTGTTACGGAAACGTGCTCTTGCCATGTTTGTAGTTGAGAGCATCTGTTAAGACAGAAGTAGTAGAGTAACTTTGAAAACTTCTGGTTTTTTTTTTTTTTTGTTTTTTTAATGGAGATGACTGTCACAAATAATTTTCTAGTTCAGAGGATCCCAGATGTATGACAGAAATAGCCAACTGCAGTATCTTGTTCCTGCACATGTTCCTGCACATTGTTCAATGTCTTCATCAATGACCTGGATGAAGGCATTGAGTGTACCCTTAGCAAGTTTGCAGATGACAGTAAGCTGGGTGGAAGTGTGAATCTGCTGGAGGGTAGGGAGGCTCTGCAAAGGGACCTAAACAGGCTGGACCGCTGGGCTTAATCTGATGGCATGAGGTTTAACACAGCCAAATGCCACATCCTGCACTTGGGGCACAACAACCTTATGCAGAGCTACAGACTTGGAGAAGTCTGTCTAGAAAGCTGCCTGGAGGAGAGGGACCTGGGGGTGTTGGTCGACAGCTGACTGAACATGAGCCAGCAGTGTGCCCAGGTGACCAAGAAGGCCAATGGCATTCTGGCTTGTATCAGAAATGGTGTGACCAGCAGGTCCAGGGAGGTTATTCTTCCTCTGTACTCAGCACTGGTGAGACCGCTCCTTGAATCCCGTGTTGAGTTCTGGGCCCCTCACCACAAGAAGGATGTTGAGGCTCTGGAGCAGGTCCAGAGAAGAGCAACGAAGCTGTTGAAGGGGCTGGAGAACAGACCTTATGAGGAGCGGCTGAGAGAGCTGGGGTTGTTTAGCCTGGAGAAGAAGAGGCTGAGAGGAGACCTCATTGCTCTCTACAAGTACCTGAAAGGAGGTTGTGGAGAGGAGGGAGCTGGCCTCTTCTCCCAAGTGACAGGGGATGGGACAAGAGGAAATGGCCTCAAGCTCTGTCAGGGGAGATTGAGGCTAGACATTAGGAGGAAGTTTTTCACGGAAAGGGTCGCTGGGCATTGGAACAGGCTGCCCAGGGAGGTGGTTGATTCACCTTCCCTGGAGGTGTTTAAGGCACGGGTAGACGAGGTGCTGAGGGACATGGTTTAGTGTTTGCTAGGAATGGTTGGACTCGATGATCCGATGGGTCTCTTCCAACCTGGTGATTCTATGATTCTGTCGGAGATGTATCTGTTGCCTTCATCTGCCCTCCCATTGCACATAGTTGTGCCCTCCAAAGCAGGACTGCCAGACTCAAACTTCCACATTCCTGGCTTCCATTGTAGCACCATTGGCACTGTCTTTTAATCTGCATGCCTTCACACCTAATAGCTGGTCATTGATAGCTGCTTGTGTTCAGGCAATTATAGGTTATTGCTTGCCCTATAAACCACAGGATAAACACCTCCTTAATTGCGGTTGGCAATTGCTGCCTTTTAACACGGTGCTGTTATTAAAGTCAAGGTATAGAAGTCAGAACATTGTGGTCTGCCAGGTCTTTACAGATTATGAGTCATGGACTTCAATTGAAAAACCATCTCTAGAAGGCACTGCAGGCTGATCTGGAGAGGCAATTTGAGACACTAATTGGTTCAGTTACTCATTCCAAATTTTTTTTTTTAAAGATTGAGCTTAGTTGACTTTAGCTGCACAAAGTGTCTACTTACATCTAGAGTTGATATAATTGCCTGAGGCAACATGCTGTAACATAAAACTCTTTAAAAGACTTAATGTTTTAGTATTACTTTTTATGAATTGTTACATGAAGTTTTTCCTCCTGCAGGATCCTTGTCTGATCCCCCGAACATTGCTGGGCTTAGTCATTTTTGTGAGCATATGCTGTTCTTGGGAACCAAGAAATATCCAAAAGAGAATGAGTATAGCCAGTTTCTTAGTGAGCATGCTGGGAGCTCAAATGCTTTCACGAGTGGAGAACATACCAACTATTACTTTGATGTGTCACATGAACATCTAGAAGGTGCGCTAGACAGGTAAATATATTTATATTTAATTTTTTGTTATATAGGTGGTATTCAGAATAGTGTAAAAGTTTTTAGTTAGTTTTATCATTATGATAATAAAGGTAGGGTTGAGAGTGCTGGATTTGTTCAAACTTATACCAGATATTTTTCAGTTAAGTTTTGCTCAGGTGTTTTCACCTAGCAGAGTTTTTCATCAAGGCAGAGTTTTTGAAGTTCAGACATAGTGTTTACACTGAATATTTTTGGAAGTGTGGGGTACAAAATATGAGCTGGAACTTGGGCATTGTGCAAATGTCCTGTCTAATCAAAGACTGTGCTTCCCATTGGATCATTATTTAATTGATAGCAAAAGAAGGATGATGTCTAGAAATATATTAAGCTGCCTTTAATAAAGGGAACTCCCTAAAATCTCTGCCTTCTGTGGGAGGGGATGGAATTTGTAAAATGTGTAGTTCAATGAAGGAGAATGGATTTTCCCTTTGGATTTTCCCTGGATATCTGACAAGACTGATTTGATTTGTGAGATTAAGAGCAGCTTACAGCTAAACTTCAAAACAGTAATAATTTTCAGTGTATGAATTATTGTGCAAGATCCTTGATCCTTGTAATGTCCTGTATTAATGTTGTGTTGTCTGCATGTGTAAATAAAGAAGTTGAGAAATACAGTGAATCAGTGCCAGAACTTACAGAATTAAAAAAAAAAAGCAAAAAATAATGCAAAAAATATATATATTCGGCTGTTATCAGGCGGTACTAAGTTTCGTATTTTTCTGTTAAAATTTACATACAGCACTCTTAACATGAATTAAATTTTTTTCTGGTTAGATTTGCCCAGTTTTTCCTGTGCCCTTTGTTTGATGAAAGCTGCAAAGACAGGGAAGTGAATGCTGTTGATTCTGAGCATGAGAAGAATCTGATGAATGATGCCTGGAGGTTGTTTCAATTGGAGAAGGCCACTGGAAACCCCAATCATCCCTTCAGTAAATTTGGAACAGGTTTGTCAGAATACAGTTATCCATCTATTGGAGTTCTGTGGAATATACATAGTATTATTGTTTATATAAAATTGTTAAGAACAGACTGAAACAATTTCCTTTTTTTCTGCTTCATACATGTTTATTCTGGTGCTTTATTACATTTTCCACACTGTAGACCAAACGTAGGCAAGAACGTAGGAAACGGAACAATCCAAGACTTGCAACACAATGATGAAGCTCCCTTTATGATTCTGATAATTACTGCAGTGAATTTTGCTTTCCAGTTACTGGATTTGTCATAATTTGGTACTGCTAAGTCTTTGTTCATAACAGTGAATGAACCATGTTTAAATTGTTGTTAGCTACATGCTCTTTTTGCTAACTGGTGTTGTGTTAGGACTAGATGACAGTAAGTAGGTTGAGTCAGAAAGATCAGCCAAGTAACGTGAAAATTTCTGAGTGTGAATATAAAACAAAATCTTAAGCGTAAAACAGAAGAGTAGTAGATGGACAGATGAAACAGCCTTGGACAAATTCCAGTCTTATGGCTGTAAGATTTTTCAGACTTTTATTATTCACAGAATGCTTAATAGCCGTTTAAAATAAACACCCTTAAACGTCAATTTAAAAACCATTAAAGTAGGATCCCATACTTATGGTCAAACCCACAAATGTTCAGTGCTTTGGCAGAAGTTCAGATAGTTGTGGTGTTTTGGTTTTTTGTTGGTTTTGTTTTTTTCTTAAAAATGGAAGTTATCATGTATTGCTCTGATCACTAATAAAGAGGTTGTCTGAAATGAATTTTATTCCACAAACAGGTAAATTTGAAAATAAAGTCTTGGGAGTCACATACTTGTAGGCAGTCAGGCATCCAAAATACATTCTGCAATCTCTGCTACTAAAGAGATTATTTCTTAATTTATATATAGCATTTGGAAATTCTAAGAGGAAAGTGCAGAAGTGGTTTTCAACAATATAAGGAGGTTTTGTGGCTGACACAAGTGAAATGTTTTCATGAGGAGAATTCCTGAAATGTTATCAAATTCAATAACAATACTCATACTCACCTCTTCTTAGATTAGGCTCAGATTCCGCAATTATAGTGCATGGCCTTTCTTGTAAATCTGACTTTGCAGAAGTAGAGCCTGGCTTTGATCGTTTTTTATTTACTCAAAGAGATGACAACTATGATTTGGTTTTCATGATGATTTCAGCTGACATCCTTCTTATTGGTTCCTTTTGACCAGCTAAGATGATGTTAGTCTAGCAGAATACAGGAAAGACTTCAGGTCACTCCTTGTTGCTGTGTAGCCTGTTTTGCCAGCAAACCTTCTATTGCCTTTTGTCTGTCTAGAGAAGCAAATGCACTTTAATCTTCCAGCCTTCATGTTAGGATTTCCATTTTGTCCCCAGAAACCCTTCACCTGTCTCCCTGGATTAATCTCTGTGATGGTAATTCTTCTCCATCAGCAGTGTCAAGTACTTTACAGCGCACTTTTGCACTGCCTAGTGTCCATTTTCCTACACTGTGTCTTCTGATTGCTGCCACTTAATGTACTCTAGTACTACTGCATGGTAGTTACTGAGCTAAAACTTTAGCTTTAATTTTAATTCTAATTTAAATGTTTATTTTTACTTTATTTTAATGTTATTGATTCTGTGGGGATAAAGACAGTGTATCTAAAACTTCTGCATTTTATTTGTTTGCAGATGCATAGGAATGCAGACAAAATATTTTAAACCTGGTACCCTGATTATAATTTTTAGATGTGATTAAGAATCCTTGTTTTGCTCACATAAGAACTTTGAAAAATAAAGAAAATAAAGCAATATATTGCCTCAGGCAGGCTCTCTGTGATGATTTATTAAATGTTGCAGTTGTAATTAGAATTGTACCTAATCATCAACTGTCTGGACAGTGTACTTATTTATGTAGCTAGTTTTGCCTCATTGGTTTGCTTTAACTTAAATCTGTGATTGTAGGGTTTGTGCACAGGGTGTATATGCATACCAGGTGTGCTCATCCAGTGACCTCCCTTGCTGTTTTTCCTGTAAACACACAAGTAAACTATTCTGCTACTTTTTCTTGCCTTATTCTTCCTTCTTGTCCCTTGCCCTCTTCTATACCTGGTCTGATTGTGGCTTAAGGAAGTTATTAGTCTCAAAGTCAATAGATGGAGTATTAGTTTACAGTTTTCATCTGTAGATTCTATTGACCATTTTGTGTGTCCTTGTAGTAATGGGAAGTGGAAATTTTCTGTTGTTTCAAATTCTTTCTTTTACTAAGCCTGAGTTCTGCTTTTACTGTAAATGCGGAGTATGTCCTAAGATTAAATTATTGAAAGCTTGGTGTTAATTGCACTAATTAACAGGAGGATAACTTCATGGAGAAAGTTTGGTATCTTCTTATGGGTTTATTCAGGGAGAGTAGAAGTTCACTTTCTCCTCTGTTCCTCTACTGCAGCAACAGCTTAGCTGTTTGTGAAGCAGAGGCTGAACAGGCAATTTACAAATTATGTTTGTAAGTTAGTAATTACTTTCTTTAATATACTAGCCTGTGAGCTGTGGCACACATTGCCACAAATAAATGATTTTTGCATAGTGATTCCTGTGACAGGAGTTTGTGCATGGGAGTAAAACCCACTTAAAGGGTTCTCATTGGCACATTTCTTCTTCTGAATTAGAGCCTAGAACCGCTTGTATTGCTTTGAAATAATCCATTCAAATTAAAAAGATTAATTTGGAAGACTAAAACATCTTTGGTTCTTTAGGAATGTGCAAAGAGAAGTATTTATTGTCTCTGATAAGCTGAGAGGTTCCTAGTCCAGTTTGCCTATCATGCATAGTAATTATTTTAAAAATTATTATCCATCTGGAGAAAGCATATTTATTTATTTATAAGTTTATAAATGTCAAATATTGTTAACTTCTCTTTTATATTACAGGGAACAAACTCACTCTGGAAACTAGACCAACCAAAGAAGGAATAGATGTAAGAGAAGAGCTACTGAAGTTTCATTCTACTTATTATTCATCAAATTTAATGGCTATTTGTGTCTTAGGAAGAGGTGAGTTGTGTTTCGTTGATTAAGGCTTCACCTGTATTTGTTTGAAGAAAACAATATGTATGCAAGTGTCTGAAAAATTTACAGTAGGGAAAAATAGGAAGACTTGTACAGACAGACCAAACATAATTTTGTGTTTAGTCTCCAAAGCAACTTGCGATGTATAATTACGTGTTTATAGCTTACAGTAGAAAAAAAATAGCTGAAATTTTAAAATCCGTTAGTAAGTCAGTGCTTGCTGTCATTGTATGTTTGTCATATGAAGACTGATGCTTGTCTTGTTTCAGATGTTGGGAGGGCTTTTGATACTGGTTTCATATTTTAGACTTCAACTACAAAAAAATTCTGTCACCAAAAGATTAACATAACATTTAGATAAAAAGCTTCATCTAAGTTCTGCATGGACTTGAGAGGTTCTGACTGTTCAAAATCTTCCACAGTTGAGATCATCTTTACATAGGTTTGCCAAAAATGTAACAACAGAGATTGGGCTAGTAGGTATGTGCGTAATACCACTTCATATATATATAATATAAAACAAATTGAAATATGTGTCAATTAAAAGTTGTGGAAGAATCGGAATGTAATTTCTCTAGTAAGTAATAATAAGTAATTAAGTTTTGCTAAAATTAAATAGGGAAATTAAATTACTGTTTTTATCTAAACAAAAGCAAAATTCACTGAGTAATCATAGAGCTTTAGCACAGCAGTTCACATATAGACTCTTAAATGGATACTTTTCTTGTAAGAATCACCCTGGCAACTGGAAATCTGTCCCAAAGAAAACCCTCACTGTAGTTGTAAAGCTTAAATGAATGAGCATGTTGCTTACACAGGTAAAAAAAATAGTGTTCTTTAATAGAACTATGTACAGTTCACAAACTTATTATAGAGTGATCCGGCTTGGTGTACATTAAATTTTTTTTCTCTCTCTCCTGCATTGTTCTTTCAGGGTAGTATAAGAGCACGCATATGTTGAGTGGGAAAGATTCTAAATCTGTGATTGTTTTGACTTAACAAGATGACCACTTTTTGAAATCTATTAAGGTTGTACTTTGAGACATACAAGAAGCACACCATTTTTACTTCACTGCCCACCTTTGAAAGGCATATACTTAAAAACTTAATGGATGAGTCTCTTGTGTCTTGCTGTCACTTTGAGAAATGCTCCAGAATGCATATCTTGAAGCAAATAAATATTTTGAAGGCAGTATTTCAGCAGCAGTGGTATTGGGCAGCTTAGGTGGATTTTTGCACAACATGAAATTCTTTCTGCAAATGGTCTTCCTCTCCATTTTGAAGAGTACTGGAGTCAGGGACTGAAACTAAAATGGATGTAAAAGTAGAAATGCTTAAATAGGTCACAATGTGTGAAATTTTGGGGTACTGGGAACAGATGACCCTCACTCATAGTGTACATAAAGTACTGGTGGTGAGCTGAGGCTGAAAAAAGCCAAGTTTGGGTAAAGATGCTTTCACTCTGGAAAACCTGCAGCTGTAATTCCATGATCCTTAAGCTTTTTGTGGAATGCTTATTTTTGTAAATGTTCAAGATCTGCTGTTTCCTGTCTTCAGTTCCAGTTTAGATTCATCAGTACAATTATTTCTTTTTTCCAGTGACAGGACTTACTTTAATCATGGTTGAAGCCTTCTTTTAATAAGCATGGTGCTTATAGCATGTTATAGTTCAAAACTTAAGTATTTATATAGATTTCCTTTCTGGAATTAATGGTCATCCTACCATTAAAACTACTTTTCTGTGTAGTTCCTGTTTCCCCCAAAGAATTTACAAATCCAAATTTGCCAGAATCTTCATATAATGATTACACTTTTTCTAATGTTTCTGTATTATAGAATCCTTGGATGAGCTGACTTGCTTAGTGGTAAAGTTATTTTCAGAAGTAGAGAATAAAAATGTCCCTGTACCAGAGTTTCCTGAACATCCTTTCCAAGAAGAACATCTTCGGGTATGTATAGAGATACCTCTTTCAGCAGGAGTGTATACCTTAGAAGATTTTTTTTTATGTTTAAGTAATACGTTATGCACTTCAGTACTTTTGTATCAGTGTCCTTGTTAAGTTCCATATTTCTATCTTCATTTTCCACCCACTTTTCCATGCTGAGTATATTTTATATAATTTGTAGTAAGGGTTGTACAATTTGTTGCAGCTGTAAGCTACTGAGAGATGATTAATCCTCTGTGTGTTTGTGTCATGAATGGCAAAAGTGTAGCCCTAAGTGCCATGAATGGCAAAAGTGTAGTCCTAAGTAACCTGTCCTTTTGAGATTTTGTTGGTGTTTGTAATAGAATGTGTGTGTGAAGGGAACTTGATGTGTGTTCCTGTGAATAAGATAATGAGAGTTTCCTTTTGTTTATGGATCTTATTTTTTTCCCTCCCTCAGCAACTTTATAAAGTGGTACCTATTAAGGACATTAGAAATCTTTATGTCACGTTTCCTATACCAGACCTTCAGAAGTACTATAAATCAAACCCTGGCCATTACCTTGGTCATCTGATTGGACATGAAGGCCCAGGGAGTCTCTTATCAGAACTTAAAGCCAAAGGTAAGTCCCTTGATAGTAAAGAATTAAAAAGTTATTTAATACATTTAATTTTTTTTAAAGCTTAGGTCAGTTTCAGGTGAAACGTTATCCTGTGTTCAGTTTAAATCCTCTAGCTGTTTCAGTAAGTAATAACAGGCATTCTGACTACTGAAGCTATTATTTTCTTGCATTCCCCGTTATGCACCCCTGTTTGGAGAGTTCTTAAACTTTTTCATAATGATACTGTCTTTTTTTGTCAGTGACTTAAAGAGTAGTATTGGGTATCTTAATATATGGAAGACTACAAGAGGGTATCTTCCACTATTTTTCTTTGTACTACCGTGTTCCGAACTGAAATAAATTACCCAGTAATCAAATGATCTTGAGTTTTTCATATCACTCTTAGCACAAAATCAGATAGGTCTGACTTGTGTTATGTTTAACTGGCACTGGTGCTTTAGGTGTTCAGTAGCATAAATTGTTACAGATGTATTTATGTAATGTATTTGCTCTTTGATTTCATAGGATGGGTAAATACTCTTGTTGGAGGACAGAAGGAAGGTGCTAGAGGTTTCATGTTTTTCATCATTAATGTGGACTTGACAGAGGAAGGACTTTGTAAGTGAAGCACTGTGCCTGTGTTCGGTGTTATTCTGGATCTGGTGGCTTTGTGCTTGTATCCAAAGAGGCTAATTGTGTTTATAGCTTGAAAGCTGATGTATGTATATTAACTGGTTAATCTTCTGTGTTTAGGTCTTCTCAGTATGCTAACACTTAATCTAACATAAGACATAGACGTATTTGAGGTTATATTAAATTTAGGTATTGTGTTAAATATTTTAAAGTAAATTTCTTTAAAAGAATTTTTGATACCTTTGTGTGCTACTTAGTCATACTATTTAAATTACATTATAAATATATAATAAATTATATTATAAATCAACATCTTAATGTGAAACATGTTCAATGCAGTTCTCGGAATTAGATGGGGACCTAAACATATGTCTTAAATTTATGTCTGAGAAAAACATGTTTAACTTTGCCGGTGGGATTGTAGATTTACTTAAATATCTTGATGTATCAGGGTGTAATTAAAAACAAAATCATACATATTTGTGTTCATCAGAATTTTTTATTTGTGTAGAACTTAGTGAAATTATTAAGGTGGTATTTTTTCTTTTCAGTGCATGTTGAAGACATTATTTTGCACATGTTTCAATATATTCAAAAACTACGTACAGAAGGGCCTCAAGAATGGGTTTTCCAGGAGTGCAAGGTACAGTGATTGATGCTTGGAATATGTGGTGCTTGGATCTTTACAAATTTTTGGATTATGAATAGAAACAGATTGCTTGGATGTGGAAATAGCCTTTAATAATTATTTAATAATTTAAGTTTATTGATTTTAAATGTGCAGTGTGACACAAATGACAAGTGCATTCAGAATATATTGTCTTTATGTATCTGTGAAATTCTCTTTTTAGAGCTGCGACTTTACATTTTATAATGATAGAATGAAGGTGGATATAGAATTAGCTGAACCTGTCCACAAGATTTTGCATAACCATCCTTAGTCTTCAGTGAAGGTGAAGCATGGAGAGGTGTTTGCTGTAAAGGCTAACATTGAACTGGAAGTTGAAGTGGCTGTCCCCCTCTTCTTTCATGTATCAAATTGTATAGATGAGATTGTAAAAAGCAGTAGGATTTTATCTCCTGTTCCTTATCTCATCTTTTGAGAGGTGAACTAAAACTTTGAGACTTCAACTAATTGTTGAATTAACCAGACTCTCTATGTGGTTTCACAGAAGGATGGGCTGTGCCTTTCATTGGCTTTGTGGTCTTAGATCTCATTCATTCACCCTTGCCATTGTAGTTTTAAGAATGATGTGTTCTGCTTCTGTGGCTAAGAGAGCATAAGGAAACACACTTTTCTATCTCCAAATTTACCTCTTGACTGGCTAAACAAAAGGAACAGAAAAGGAGTTCAGTTCAGTTAACACATAATTTAACATTGCACTGGAACACTATGTGTTGTTTGTAAAGAAGCTGATGTGTTTTCAAATTATCAGGAAATTTAAATATGTGAGAGATAGGACAGGTATTTTAGTGCAAACAGGACTTAAGACCTGTATGTGCAACAAGTCACATTGTGAGACTGTGAAATGGTTTGTGCGTTTTTTGCAACTTGAATATAGCTGGTAGCTTTTGTGTTAGTTACCTAACTACTACAAAATGGATACAACAGAACTTCCTTTTCCTACTTTACAGAAAGGAGTTAAGTAGCCAGTAATTATTCTTAAAATAGTCTCTAATTCATGCTTTTCAACCCTTCTTATGCTGTTTCCTAGGATCTAAATGCTGTGGCATTCAGATTTAAAGATAAAGAACGACCACGAGGTTATACGTCAAAGCTTGGTGGAATGTTGCATGTAAGTGTGGGGGGCTTTTTTTGCTTATTTGTTTGGTTTGTACAGTATAGAAATAATTTGGCAATGTGTTTGATCATACTCTTTGTAAGTACAGATATTTCCAAAGGTCTTTTGCCCTTGTTGAGCTTGAGAAGCTAATATCGTGCTGCATAGGTCTTAGTTTTGGTAGTCAGTAAGTCACATTTCCTTCACTCTCTACGATTTTACACTTCTGTATTTGGTAGAGCAAATTTTACAGTAACTGGAGTTATTATTTGAGCTATTTCAGTGTTTTTTAAGACCTGTGTACCTGGTCATCCTGTGCCTGCCTGACAGCTACATGTTCTCTAGGGAAATATTAGAGAGAGAGTATTTTATCATAAAGACAAGCAGTATGTTTCTAAGTGCTTCCATGGGTTAGCAATGTTGAAATACTTCAGTCAAAAGAAATTTTCATTTTAGGGTAGCAAATAAGGAATTTTTAACTCTACTAATGTGATTATGTATTGGTACTGAAAGAATCATCGTGTAGCTTATGCTTAGTCTTCGTAATCCTTGCAAAATTCAGTTCCCTCATTTTGCACTAAAGGAAGATTAAGTAATTTTTTTGTCTAGTGAAATTCACGCAGCTTTTATATATTGCAACCATTCTCCATTGCACAACTAATGTTTGCATCTGATGAGAGGCATTTTTGGTTTCCTTGCATAAAGTCCTGTTAATGCTTTTACACCTTTAATTTCTAAAGTCTAAAGTAACAGTCTTTAATTCTGAAATTTTCTTTCTGTTTACTGAAAATCTTTAGCCTTAACTGAAAACATTTGAATGTAAGATGGTGCTCCTATTTGGGTGCCATCTCCTGCTTGTGTTCTGTCAAATGCATAAAATCTCTTTAACAAATTGACTTCTAACTTCTGGAACAGTCTTTCAGTGGACAGTATTTGTTGGATCATTCATGATTACAATTGCTGTCTCCAAAAAGCAGGCCAGGAAGTTGCTAGCAGTGTTCCAAAGAGCAGGGTATTGATTCAGGGCTTTTTTTTCCCCTGTGCTTTTCTTTTGCTGTGCTTTGTGGTACAAATGGTAATTCTGATTCTGCTGTTAGTTGCTTGGACGCTACTAGAAAAATAACTTTTCTTATTCTCTTTATTGCCTTTGAATCATGCTATAGTTATGCCTTGAATTCACAAAGCAAGAACTGTAGTAACATATATTAGCTGGTTTTTTGTAACTTGGAGAAGAACCTGTGTAGAAATTAGCATCAGTAAATGTAATGTCATAAGTTGTTATGTATTTACCAAGAGGAATAAAACTTCCCTTTTTACTCAACAAAACAGAAGTTTCTCTTTTTAAAGTACATTTGGGTTGGTCTGAGGTCTTGATGTCAAATGTTATTTCCATTTTATGTGTAGGCTTGATGTTTTCCACATAGTTGTTCTTTGGTTTGCACTTCCCTTTTTCTTTTGTTTTCTTAATTATATCATTTTAAAACTTAATTTTAATCTGATTGTTGTACGTAGATTGTTTTAGTCTGTTTTATTTTAGTTAAATTGTGCTCTGACCTTGCTAAAAAATAATCATATATCACAATATGGTTGAATTTGGCCTGGGCATATGGAGATAATCTTGTCCAACCCTCCTGCTAAAGGCATTCACGCTGGTTTGGTTCGTTGTCCTTGGTCTTCACCCACCCTGGCCTTTTCCCTTTTCCAGAAATCCATGTGTGAGTTATTCTGTTCTGGAAGTCATTCCGCTGTAGTTCTGTGTGTAATGTATGTCATTCAGAAAGCCAACTCATGATAGTTCTGGTCACTGGAAGTACACCTGTATGGCTAACTGCACATACTCAGTGCAGGTCACCTACTTTTGTTCCCATGGAAAACAAATGCTTATCAACAAAGTTTTCCTGTCAACCACACTAACAGTTTTCAAAGGAATTTCAACTGTGTTTCTTAAATTGCCAAATTGCCTTAAAGAGATTTTCAATTTCAACCTAAATAAAAAAAAAAGTTAGGTTTAAAATTGTGTAGATTTGTATTATGTTCTTAGATGATTGAAATATACTTTTCTTTCAAGTACTGTAAATAAAAATTCTTAGGGAACCCTAAGAAGCTTAGTGTTGAGTTTTGGCGTTTATTTTATCTCTGTTTCGTTTTTCCCAGATATACTTTGGTGAGTAGTTGGTGTTCCTTTATCTTTAAAAATATCCTCCAGGGGTCAGCATTTACCATATTACTTTTACTTTCGTTACTTCAAAATAGCACTTAACTGTGGATGACTATATAAATATAGAGGCATGAAATATTTCAAGAGAAAGGAATGGTAATATGTTGTGTATAAATATATATATAATACAGACAAAATATGATTGTGTTGTTTGAGAAATACTCCATCTTATTATCGTTTAAGAAACAGGTTTTAAGACATCTATGCACTTCGAACTTGAAATTACCAGAGTAATGTGGATTTAGTGACCAAAAGTATACACTTACATTTCCTTTACAAAACAGTAATCTTTTTATACGTAGTTTTTAATACATGTTTTTGGGCTTTGTCTTCTAGTATTATCCTATAGAAGAAGTGTTGGCTGCTGAATATTTGCTTGAAGAATTCAGGCCTGATTTAATAGAGATGGTACTGGATAAATTGAGACCAGAAAATGTTCGGTAAGTTAAACTGCAGTAACTTGTATTTTAACCCAAACATTATAAGAAAGCAGATGAACTAATGGAAACAAATTCCTAAGTGTCTTTAACAGCTACAAAGTAAATATCACTGAAAAAGAGCTAGTTGTTCCGTGTGTTAGTGTCTCTTCTGCCCATTGAAAGCAAGCACTCCTAAGTGCATTCAACTTCCTGTTCAGACAGAAATGTCCTTTCAGTCCTTTCTATGCAGGATGTCTTCCTCGGACTGAAATTTTTTTCAGGAAGGTACTCAGAATAACTCAACTGTTTCTGAGAAAAAGCCTAGTAAAAGTATCCTGCACCACTAAATTCTTCAGCCATTTTATATGCAATGCTCTATTATTCCTAATTTGAAGCTAGGTGTGGAAGTCTGTTAAGAGGATGGCTTTTATCTGCTGTGTATATTTTATTTTCCCTATAGAGAGCTACAAAACTTCATGCAGATTAGCAGACCCTCTGAAAAATAAAATGTATGATAAAACATAAACAAGCTCTTGGTTGTGACTCTGTGTATCAGTCTTACTGTATTTAAGCACCTGTTTATCAGTGTGTAAGAAGCCAGGTAAATGATATAAAAAAATTATTTGGGAGGAGTCCATTTCTGTATATGTTCCACCTGGAAATTTTCCAACAATGTTTGGTATAGAAAGACAGAGGCATGCGTACATATATTTCTAGAGTTTATGTATTTCATCCTTCTGAAATTGCTGTGAATTATTTAAAAGTTTGGGCATGACTCTTCACTGTATTTGTTTGTATGACGAAATCTCTCTTGTATATTCATTTAATTTAATATGCATGATACTTTGTTTTTGAATAAAATTGGATTATGAACTGCATTTGCAAATGTCATAGGGTTCTGGTGTTTCTAGGTGTGTATAGTAACGATAAAATAAATACAGCTGCCTATGTCAGTGACAGTAGTTGCCATAGTAATTAATGTCCTTTAAAGAAGGGCCTATATCTTTGTGTGTGGGTGCGCATCAATGTGTAATGTGTGTGGGATACTGCAACTGAAGCTTAAGTATTTTGAGAGAGCTATTTTGAATAAACAATACTTTTGAAGAAAATTTCCTATTGTATCAAGTACTTCTACTTTGAATGTATTTTCATGTTGATCTATTGCCCAGCTTCTTGGAAAGAAGCTTTCTTACAGGAAAGCTTACAGCTTCTTACAACTCTTTCTTACAAGAGCTCACGTTTAACATAAACACTGATTTTAGTGATGAAGAGAAAATATATAAATACCTTTTTTATATATAAAATATATATGAGAGCTTAACCAAATTCCACATGAATTTGAAGTTTTAACTGGTTTTAGAGTTGTTTACCAGCCAATAGGTAAACCATTTCTTTATAGTGGTTTAATATACAAGCTACAGGTGTTCATTATAGCTTCATACTGCTTTAAAATGTGGCTCTTGGTATTACAAGAGAACAGTCAATATTGTGTTAGAGAAAGATACTTTTAGTAATTTGGGTCTGTGTTACTAGCCAGTGAGCTTCCAAAGCATCTGCTTGCTTGAATTTTCAAAAATTGCTAGAGGAAATGAATGCATGTAAATACATTTGTAGACTCTAAGTTTATCAGATGCTGCTGGATGCCACAGACTGTTCATTAGTTCTCTCTGTTATCCTGTTGCTGGCTCCACCAGCATTTTGATACTCCCTTCTAGGTGATAGTACTTCAGTGTAAAATAGCCATAATACTTCAAAAAATTTTAGTGAGAAGGGAAAGTGTAGGGAATGCAGGCAGAGGGAGAAAATCCAAGTCTATAGAATGTGTTCAGAAGCATGGGGATAACAGTAACAATTTTAAGAAGAATTTAGACTGTTTTTTTGATGTGCTTCTTTCAAATATGCAGTAAACAGCTGTTACACAATGTTCTTTTATTTTGCTTAATAAAAACCCATATTTGTACTTGCTCTTGCAACTCTGTGTTCCTCTTTGTCCTTAGCTTAAAAAAAGCAAGAAAAGTGCAAGCTGAGCAACAATCTGATTAGAGAAAGAGGAAAAATCACTTGTAAAAGACAAATAATTTGGCTCTAACTTATCTGAAACATTAGTAACCAGGGAAAATAATTGTTTACTCTTATATGTATCTCATCTAGAGTGATTTTGTAGGATTACATCAGTCTTCTTGCATTTGACAAGTGACTTGCTGGAGGTGGGAATGTTCTCTGCACTTGGTAATTGTAGATTAATTTTAAATTTAAAAGGGATTTTTTTCAAGATGAAACACATTGAGAACAAATACCAACTGGAGATGATCAGCTTTAGTATTGGAGGCATCGGTTCCTCAAATAATAGAGAGAATTGTTTCATCTCAGCTTTTCAATTTAGCCTGTCTTGAATGCTGTGTTTGTTACTTCAGATAGCAAAGTACGGTGTGTTTGTAGTGGAAAGGCAGAGTGGTGAGTGTGCTTTTCTGTACAGGAAGCCTTAAAGTTTTCATAACGGGGGAGAGATGGCGGCATAGTGCCTGAATCAAGAAAGCTCACTATCAGAGTGGGATGTTCATCTAATAACTTCTGTGTATAGCAGTCTCCATGTAATCTCAGGCTTTCAATGTCTTGAGTCTCACACTGTTCTCTTCTATATTGTTGTTACTGTACTTTATTTTTTGGATGCTGGAAGAAATGCATCGTGTTCCATCTTTCCTCTGGGCTAACCACATTGTCTCTTCACTTGACCTGGTTTAAGCAATTAGATTACAGTGACTGTGTAATTTTAAGCATTTGAATTAAAAAAACTGAGATAAATGGACTCTCAAAACTGGAATCTGTCTGGTTTTATAGGCTCTTCAGTTTGTTGTTAAAGAAATGATGCATTCTTTTTGTTGCAGAGGTTTTAGTAGGGCTTAGTGATAGTAAATACAAGTAGGTTAGTTTTCTGAAGCTTAAATGCCCGCAGCTGTATTTTGAAGTCTTAAATACAAATTATTTGAACTAGGGAGTGACCAAATACTGATGTAATGCAGTTCTAGCAGCGGAATTCAGCAAAGTGCTGGTATTCTACTGTGGATCTAATGAGGTCTACAGGAGGCCTATAATGATGTAGCAGCAGGCATACTTTGAGGTTTTGAGTGGTATATGGTCAGAGGAATGACAAATGCATTGTTTATTATGTGTAGACTAAATCTATACCAGTGTTTCCTATTGCTATGTGAACTATACATTCACATCTTGGTTCACTTTTGGTGAATAGTTTAAACTATTTGTCTTCTCTAAAACTATAACTTCTAAAATGAAACCCAGAACGTTAAACCAGTTTGAGATTGTGTTGTATTGCTTTTTCCTGCTTCTCTAAATGGTATCATCTTTCAGTGTAGACTCAAAATTCATTGGGCATTGGAATAGGCTGCCCAGGGAGGTGGTTCAGTCACCTTCCCTGGAGGTGTTTAAGACACGGGTGGATGAGGTCTTGAGGGACTTGGTTTAGTGTTAGATAGGAATGGTTGGACTAGAAGATCCGATGGGTCCCTTCCAACCTGATTGTTCTGTGAAAATCATAGTTGTGGTTCTGTGTAAGTTGGTTATGACAATACTGGAGGTGGATTTTTCTCGTGTCAGTTCAAGTTTAGTGGGAATTAAATGCTTATATTTAGGGCATCAGGTGTTTACAGATCTGGGCTAATTAGACTTTCCTATTTTCATGTGATTCAAACAAAATATTTAGTTGTATATAGTACTATATTCCTTTTAAACACATTTTCATCACTTATCTTTTGAAATTAAAAGCAGAACGAACTGAACTAGGATTTTCTTCATGTTTCATTTGAATAAGATACTTCAAAGTACAGCAAATATAACAGGGAGCATAATTTTATAGTATCTTCTATTTTGAATTGCTAGCAAGATACTTTGGGGAAGAAGGACCCCATTAGTAAGGTATTACTGAAAGTGATTTTGTGGTATGTCACAAAGATCCAAGAAAGCCACTGCGAATTTGCATTTTTAGTGAGCTCTCTTGAAAGAGTGAGTTGTGATTATAGATGCTAATAAAAGTGTCCCTTTGCATTACAATTTTTTTATTATTATATCTGTATCTGTAAGTATGTTTTAAACTGATGTCCAGAAAGTACTTTCATCCTTTTGTATTTGCTTGAGCAGTTGTACATAGTAGTAAAAATATGTGGAGTTGTGCTTTTGGTATCTGGCTGTCTGCTGTTCACTGATGTTAATGCTTGCATTTATCTTTCTATTATCCTTTTTTATGAAAGAATTAGTATGTGCCACATCATCCTAACTTTGCCTATTGGGGTTTATTTTTTTTTGCTGTTTTGTTTTGCTTTTTATCTTTTTATGGCTTGCATAAATTGTCTCCTGGAATGGTTTTGTTTCCATTGATTTGGATTTTTTCTTTATATAATGAATTTATTTATAATTCCCTTTTCATAACCCTACTGGAATTCACCTACACTCAGGACTTTTCTTGGCATATGTATGTTGAAGTAGCTGCATTCACAATTAGAGACTACTGTTTGATGTCTTTTAAAAAAGTTTAGCTTTTCAACTGTTATTTTCTTAACGAACTATGTTTCTAAAAAGTATGGCAAAATATCCATACTCACAGATGGTAGCAAGTGTCCATATGTGCTTCTATTTGAATGAACCATAACAGGAAATTTTCATATTCTCCTCCTCCCTCCTACCCCCACACACTACTTGTTGCAGTTAGTCACTTAATTTCCGTAAGAGAGAAACCTTTTTAAGATGGAAGTATCATTTTCATTTGTTCAAACTGCACTGGGTTTTACCAGCCATCTGTGGAAATAAGGGGATAAACTTGGCATGTGTCACAGTCTTAGCTGCAAAACGCAATTTTCCCATCATTTCCAAGACAATTTTTTTCCCCCTCATCATCTGCAGAATAGATGCTCTTATTAAAATTTAAGAAACCAGTCACTCATCAGATTAAGCAACTAAAGAACATTTCCCTCTGGATAGTAACTGGACTTATTTCCTCTCTTATTTTCTTCAGTGCAGGGCTAGGAATATCCTAGAGGGAAGAAAAATAAAATTACTGCTGGAAATGTTGATAACAGAAATTTCTAAGGCCTGAAATTTCACAGATACTGGGCAAACAGTTATTTCAATGCAGTAGGTTGTGCTCATCCCTGGCGAGAAACATGTTACAAACATGTAATGCATGTGTTTATTTTTTTAACCGCTTTGTGTCTGAGTAAGGATTTTGAAAATCGCAATTTGTTATTTCCCCCTGCAAACCACTGTGTTTATAGAGACCTAGTTTTGTTGAACCCTAACAAATAACTCCATGCTTTTGCAGCATGATTAGAATGATGCACCCCAGTCACACATCTCTGTATACGATTTCTCCTCTTATTCTGTTTTCTGTGGCTTTATGTGGAAATGGCTTTGAATAAGCCTACATTGCTTTGTATTGGTTTTACTGATGGTTTTGAGGGAAGTTATAAACAAATTTTGGCTTTTTTGTCTCAGTCACGTTATTTTATGTACTTGAATAAGATGGGTGTGATGGGTTTTCTGCTGTTTGACGATATCATAGTTTAGAAGATAGGGTTTAAATTAGTTCCTTAAAAAAAGCAGCTGTTCCTTTTTAAATATAAATTCTTTTTTTTCCCCAATAATTTGCTTTTACATGGCTGTTACTAGTATCAGAAATACTGTGGTCTCAGTCTATTGCTTTTTCACCCTTGGAAGCTTAAGATTTTTATGTAAATCTATAATATGAGAGTCCTTTCTTGGAGGTACATTCCTTTTAAAGGATGCATTCTCTTCCCAGGTAATGCCTTTCTTAGTTCTGTCACTTGTAGCTTCATTTTGATTTCAGGAGAGTGAAAAGCAGGGTGGTATCTTGTAAATATATTCCACATCATAGAAATTGTGCTTGTTTTTGAAAGTTGACCATAACTGAGGACTACAGTTTGCATGTACAATAGTGTACATACAAGGGTAAATTGCATTTGTAGTTTCATCTCTGTTCCATGTTCAGGCACAGCTCAGAATCCTAATTACATTGGTTGAGTTTAACTATGTTATAAATAGGATTAAATTAAAGATTGCATGATTGCCTGTCTTGCTTTTCCAGTGCATTTAAACACTGTCTTAGACTGTGTGGATGTTTGTAGTGCTGTAGGGCACAACACAAAAATTAAAAGCAAAAATAACATTAAATAATTGGTAACTTTAAAGATACATCATGATACGTTTAAATAACTGCGTGGCATTGCATTTCTACCTGTGGTGCTTCTTTTCCTGTCCTCATGTTCGTTGCTGTTAGTGCTTGTGTCTTGCTTGGTTTAGTTTGTAAGTCTCAGGCAGATGAAATGTCATTTATGGGTTTTTCTTGGTTTTGTATGGTTGAGCTCAAAATGTAAGTTGTCATTCCAGTAGTGATTTGGGGCGTAGGGAGGGCAGGAGGGTACCTTGGAGCAGAACCACTTGAAGAATTGCGATTCTAATTTCCACAATTTAATTTCTATATGTTGAGCAGACAGAATTATTCTTAGCTCTTTAATTTTAGTATCTTCCTACAGCAAAAGTTTGTGTGCTTGGAATGCCACTGCTGCAAAAGCATCAGTATGTTTAAGAAGAGTAGAAGGAGGGGGTATCAAATAACGGTCATCTGTATATTATGGCATAAAACACCTTTGTCTTGCTGCTCAGATTGCATGATTATTTTATCAGGATAATCTTTTACCTTAAGACTTTTATTTGTATATTTATTTAATGGACAGAAAAGCTTTGTAAGTTGTTCTGAAATTCTAATACACTTAGAAATTTTGTAATCTCTTAGCAACTTCATCAGTACATGGTGGAGCTGTTGCTCACCAGCTGTCTAAGTTAAACTTCAAAACATAATAGAATATTCCTCTGGCTCATTTGAATGTAAACAGCATTCTCTATAATAGATTTCACCTTGTCGAGTGAGCGTCTGCTGTGCTGCAAAAACAAATATTCTCCGGGGTCTGAGTGCTTAGTTCTTTGCTGAATATTTATTTAGAATTATTTCTTTTGTATAAAGAATGAAATAGATGTAACATGCAAAGAAATATGAAACCATTTTATATGAAGTCGCAATAAAAATGTTAACTATTTCTATTGTCATTTTCAATGTGAAATTCATTATATATCCCTTAAAGGTGAACATTCTCATTCTGGTTTCAGATATTGCATAACTTTTGCAGAAGAGTGGAGTTTGTTTTGTGCACGTGTATGTGTGTGCATTTTCATTGCAAATTTTGTGATTCTTTCAAAGCTGGGGAGTAAACTTTCTCCCTTCCTCAGCCCAGAGGAAATCTGTGTCCCTGAAATGTGACATTTGATTACCTCTCTTTTGTGCGTATGATCTACAATATCATCTCAAAATCAGACAGTCTGTGGTGCAAGTTCTGTGTCAATTTTTAACCTATTGCTAGAGGCTGAGTCTTTACAATCCCCCGTGCCTCTGAGAAGTACTTCTCATTTATTAAAACACATCTTATGCCAGCTAATTACCCCACTGTTCTCCTGCTACTTGAACTGTAAACACAGGTTAAATTATTATTAATTTGAAAATCTTCATAATGGGGAAACCTATAACTAAATCCTGTTTTCTTCAGCCTTCTTGGATCATCTAGTCATTTATGTGTAAACATTAGATGACAAGGTAGGGATGAGAACATGGGCATTTACATAGCCCATGTATTTAAATTTTCCAGTGTATTGCAAAATTCATCATAAAGGTATTCTCCAGTAATGTACTTGTAAAGTATTGTAGTTTGAGGCACATCCATTTGCTTGTTCTAATTAACACCCTGCTCTGCTGTGCACACTAGATATACACAACAGAATGTTCCTAGCCTGAAGATATTGTGATTTTAAAAGTAACACTTATATTGCATATCTTTTGATGTATTGATGTGCATTTTAGCCATCTGGACAAGATTTGACAAAAATTCATTACTGTGCTATTCCTCATCTAGAGATTATTAAATATATTTAGGAGGAAATTGTGCTACTTTTTTTACCATTTAAGAATTACTATAAACTTATGTTTACTCCTAAGGTGTGCAACTTATTTCCATTGAATAATCTTTTGTGTTGTAGATTGTTTAAAACAATAAAAACATTATCTTGATATGTAATATGAAGACTACTGAAAAAGTATTGTTTGTAATTTTCTTTAGTTAGCTGTTTTCTGTAGTTCGAGGGTTGTCTGTACGGTCCTCTTAGTTATATAGTTTTGCTTGAGGTAGTCCTGTGAGAACCAGGGAGTTGGACTTGATCCTTATGGGTCCCCTCCAATTGAGCTATTCTATGATTTAAGTTTCTGATTCAGTATGTTTCCATTGGATTGATTGTAAAATGCATTAATCTTCCTGCTTTTCTTCCCTTCACCTCAAAAACCCCCCAAACCTAAAACAAGACAGAAAAAAGGGGGAAGAAGCAGATAGCAATCTGAAATGAGACTGAGAGAATAACACAAAATAAAGAAATTCTTGTTACTGTCAGGTTATGAATGGGAGAGTCAAACTGCAATAACATAATCTAAAATACTAGGTCTGGAATAAAATTTCTGTAATCGGTATTTTCACTTATCTGTGTGTTGATAGAGGTGTTATGAAAAACGTTGTAGTCACCTCATTAATTCTGAATATCTTAAGGACTACTTTCTGTGTTTCCTGAAACAAGGACAGAGTCTAAATAGTATGATTTGAATGCCACTATAATTGTGTGTAACTCTGTTTGCTGAAGTTGTAACACTTTAGCAAAACAGTAAAATTAAATTGCACTGATAACCTGATTTCATGGTAAACCTTAGTTTTTAGTTCAGTATACATATACTTGCTATCCAGATGTTTTCTGTAATTGTCCAGGAACTCTTTCCAGAAATAAATGTGTACTAGTAATGAAACAGAATAGTGCTCTGAATGGTTCCTCATAGTCTCAGGCATATTCATGCCCAAGTGCTTTGTCTCTTTGTTTTCAGAGTTGCAATAGTTTCCAAGTCTTTTGAAGGAAAAACTGATCGAACGGAAGACTGGTATGGAACACAGTACAAGCAAGAAGCAATTTCTGATGAAGTTATTAAGGCATGTTAAAACTTAATATATTATCCGATGGGTCTCTTCCAACCTGGTTATTCTATGATAATATCTATAAGTGAAAGACAGTAGTAAATTCTTTGACTAATATTCCATTTAATTGAAGGGATAACTTAAACCTGCTGCTCTGCATGGCATGAAAATTGTGGAATGAGTCTGTTTATAAGATAATAACCTCTCATAATATTAGTACATAGATTTCAAATATTTATTACATAGGACAGATATGTTTCAATGGTTTTAAATCATGTTAAGTCTATAAGAGCTGTTTTAAAAGATTCATAATATGCAGGGGCTACTTAAAAATGTAGGCATTAACTTTTTAAAACTTGAAAATCTCTATTGAATGTTAATGAACTAATCTGTTATTAAAAAAGAATCTCTTTACAACTGCTGTATGTAACTGTTTCTGAAATTGATTTTTGCAACTTAGAAAATTAGTATATTTTGCCAACTAAATGAACTAAAAGTGAAAACTCTAAAAGAGGAGATGCAGAAATTCTTATTGAAACTTGTAATTGATCTGTTCCTTTAAGAGGAATTGGCCGTAAAATACGCCCTAGACCTATACTGGACCTGCCAAGCATACATTGAGCAGATGTTTCTTAGGAACACTTCCCTGTCTTTAGCTTGTCCATACCTATATTCTTGATTAGAATTCTTGCTTATGTGTTTAGTTTAATACCTTTGTTTAGAGTTCACAGTAGCAGAAAAGATGAGACATAAAACCACTACCCACTTTACTTGTAAGCTTTTCAAAGTTATTTTTTGTCGTCTTCCTCAGAACAGTTCATCCTGCTGACAGCCTGCTGCAACATGGTTTCTCAGATATTTGTCTTTCACTGTTATTGTGATAGTTTTTACGCATAAGTTAGTGGAACACACTTTAAAATGTTTTTTTACACCATTAAATAAACAAATATATATATTTTAATTATGCAGAAATTATACTTGGTCTCATTGTTTCTCCTGTTTGTCTAGAAATGGCAAAATGCTGACTTGAATGGGAAATTCAAGCTTCCAATGAAGAATGAGTTCATTCCTACTAACTTTGAGATTTTGCCGTTGGAAAAAGATGCGACACAATATCCTGCCCTTGTCAAGGTAAGTATCTGTATTTGTTCCCTTTGCTAGCTAACCTTCTGGGAAGTTAGCAGTTAATTCCTCTGTGTTTTTTAAATAGAGATTGTGTCCTATTCCGAAGTATAATAAACAAAAGTACAAAACTTAAAAGACATTGCTAGAAGGACAGTAGAAGGTTCATTCTTGCTACGCTTTGAATTATGACTAATTGTGTTCCTGTGAAAATAAATCTACAAACAGCTTGAACTCTCTTTACCCTTTGAAAATGTGTTAACAATTGAAGTAAGCATTAAAGCTCTTTATTCAGCAGAGGGGTGACTGCCACTCAGGTTTTTTTTTTAATTTGGCAGTGCTTAGTAAGTTCAGAGTGTAGACAGGGCTATTCTTTTATAACTATGTATGGAAAAAGCTTGCAATTGCATAGAGAAAGAGGGAGACGTAAGCAAATATCACTTCAGTCTCCTGAAAGCATCATTTAATGATCCCAGTGTGTTTAGAAAATCTCAGGTTTTCTGAATACCTAAAATTTAGTAAAAATTACTTCTTGCTACTAAAGCGTAGTTCTGTTTGCTGATCCTTTTCTCTGTTCTAGGATTAGTTGGAGGATAAATAGGAAGAATCTTCTGCAATTACACATAGTGCTTCAGTTTGACTACTCAGTTCAGGAATACTTTTTGCAAACAATATTAAGTCCGCTTTAGTATGAAGGCATCCTTCGGTAAAACATTTGTTTTGCATAGGGTGTTCTAGGTATGTATTTGAAGCAGTGTTATTAACAGAGGAGGACTTCGAGCATATGTTTATGTTCATCCTGAACTGAAATGCTAAACTTCAACAGGGACACATGCTACAGCTACATTAAGTAACACTAATTGGTTTGCTACAGAAACTTCATGCTCCTTCAGTGTTTCTGTAGCAACTAAGCAATCAATCCATGCAAAAGCTTTACTTTAAGGCATCATTGCTTTAGAAATGTATTTGCTTTTAGTTTTTTTTTTTTCTCTCAAATACTTTTTCTGAGGGAAAATGTTTTTAATCTTCTGTATTTGATGAAATAACTGTTATCTATTTTGCATGCATCTCTTATTTTTCCCCAGCTGTGCATCTATGCCATTTTCTTTCACTGGGCCCTGACATTTGTCTGACCTCACAACAAAACACTGATGAGCCAAATAAGCAGAGACTAAAAAAAAGCAGTTTTTCTGCTGTTTTATATGCCTGAATGAGCTTACTGTGGCCTGGGCCAGTGTTGTGGAGAAAATGGAGGGTGCGTGAACGTAGGTGCTGGAACAGGATGACTGTTTTCATTGGCAGCATGTCACTAGGTCACCTCTGTTGTAATGACACATCTTGCTGTGAAAAACCTTCAGGAAAGTGGGCAGTTAGGATATGGACTTCGGCTATATCTTTTTGATTTTTATTTTATGAGTAGAATATTCTGTAGAGTAGGGTGTTACGTAAGGGACAAGACATATCTTTTATGCAGGAAGGAGATGGAAAATACCACACAAAATTTCTGACAAGCAAAGAATATCTTCTTGAAAACATGAAAAAGAAATAATTTGAGAAATACTATGGGAAAGAATAATAACACGCCATGGCAGGGGTGTTAGATATAGATGATCTTTAAGATCCTTTCCAGCCCAAAGAGAGAATCTATATCACAGCTTTTGTGAGAGAAAAAGCAGTAGGGAAGATTGTTTAGATTCTTTCCTGTAGTGGGAGATGATTTAAAAAAATGTGGTGACAAATCTTTTAACTTCCAACTATTTTTACTACTTGTCTTAAATGTTTGGAGTTTGTTACCAATGTTGCTTTAGAATAATATTCAATGCATTAATACTTCTAGTAAAGCATTAAATACACAAGTGTATTTTTAGTCTACAGCATGTTACTATATGCTGCTGTAATGCTGTCCCCATATTGCACATCTTCTGATTGCCAACATTAGCAGAGAATTATGTGAAGCTAACTCTGTGTTTGTCTTTGATCAATTCTGCTCTGGAGAATTTGTTCCTAGTTTGACTATAAGCTTATTCACAATGCTGCAGCCATTTAACGATGTGTTAAGGTCATGGGGCAAGAAGAGTTTTCGTAAGCATAGATGGGCATATACACAAGCATATGCAGCAAAAATATGAATTTAAGGACACAACACTGAACTGAGATTTGAAGTAGTGAAGAGTATCTTCTAAAAATAGTATAATATATTACAGTTAAATATTAAGCGACTTAACAAAACCTCTTTTCTTGACACAGGATACTGCTATGAGCAAGTTATGGTTCAAGCAAGATGACAAATTTTTTTTGCCAAAAGCTTGTCTCAACTTTGAGTTTTTCAGGTATGCAGTGTTAAGTATGTCACATCAATTGCTTTCCAGTAGTTTTGTGTTTGTTTGAAATCTGCATTTCTGTGGTAAAATTTTCTTGCATGTACCAAGGCTTTAAAATATTTGTCCTTACTTGGGAATTTGCAGTAAGATACAAATAGCAGAGAGGCTCATGAAAGTCACATAGTAATTGAATACTAAGCACTTTTAGGTGCTCTGTTTGCATTAACAGGAAAAATGTATCAAAAAATACTTCTCAACCAAATTTTCTTCAGTCTTTTATTTGCCATGCCTGAAATCTGCCTGCCAATAGCACCTACTACATACTGCAATATAACTTTTTAAAAAATGGGAGTGATTTTTCAATTAATGTTTAAGATAGTGTTTTCTTTCTAAAATGCTCTTCTGCTAATAGGTTTAATTTAAAATTTTATTTTAATTTGTGCAAATCAGTGTAAAATTTTAAGTACTTGAAATTGTGGGATTTTATTTAACTGACATCAATAATTGATTTTTATTTTTTAGAAGCACACTGACTGTACTATCTGTGAATGTGTGATTCTTACCACAAGATGCATGATAAAGAACTGTAATGTTATTTCTGGTCTTGCATTATTTTCATAACAGGAAAATTATCTTTTTCTTCTTTTTTTTTTTTAAAGAGAGTAGGACAGTTATGTACCTTCTCAGTGTTCTTTTCAAGTAATAATTTCTAACTTTTGAATTTAAAAAAAATACTGCTGTCTTCAGAGTATTGTTCTACTGAAAGTGAAAATAATTTTGGGAACTTGACTCCTTCGGCCTAACTGATTTGGTGATATTGCTGGGAAGGCTATTATATCCACTCCAGTAGACGCACATAAGTGCGATGTTGAGTCCTCGCTTTGAGTAAAATGTTTTTTTGGCAGAATTTTAGGTAGACTGTTTTTCAGAGTGTCAGATCTCAGTACTGGTGTTAGTGCTAGCTGGTGAAAATAGGTTGTCTGGGTGTTTCCTCTTTCTTTATGAAACCACAGGGCAAACTTTACAACTGTTTAAACTTCGATGCGTCATGAAATGGAAGATCAAAATGATAACTGCCCATCTTGTATTGAGAGAAAAACACTTAAAATACTTTGCTTTCTTTGTTTATACCTGGTGACTTTCTGATTTACTGTCTGGCCAAAATCCAAAATGGGATTTTATTGATGTAAACAGAGTTTGTTATACTGTTGGGTTTTGGGTTTGGTTGGTTGTGTTTTTTTTTTTTTTTTTAATCAATTGAAAATTAACTGTACGAGATCCAATCTCCTTATCAGTTCATGAAAGATAGAAAGATAATAATTTTATGTAGAGCACACAAAGGTGTGTGCACATATATGCAATATCATAGAATGGTTCAGGTTGGAAGGGGCCTTTAAAGGTCATCCAGTCCAACCACCCTGCAGTGGCCAACTTAGACTAGATATATGGTGATAGTCTTTCCCAGTTAGATTTGTTTTGTAATCTAAGTAAGCTCTTCTGAAAAACTAGGAGTATTTAAGCTTTGCTGACTTATGTAATGAGTTGGTTTGCCTCTTTCTTCCTAGGAATGGTTACAGATAGAAAACTGTCTGTGTTCTTAGAATTGGAGGCAAGAATTCTTTCCCTTTATTTAAAAACAAGATGGTAATTGTATATGAAGGGGTGTGAGGAGATACTGACAATACTGGGGGCATCATCTCCAAAAGAGGTTATTAGCAGGTTTGTCTGGATTTGGTGCTTAAGAAGGATTCTTAGTGAATATCTATTTTGAGACTGGTCATGCTGATGGTCATTGGAGGAAAAGGTGAAATGAAGTGTGTATTCATGAGACTTGAAGAAGTTACTCATAGCTCTTTTGACCAAGTGAATTGGTGAACAAAGCCATCTTAATAACATGGGTTTTCATAAACAGTTTTAGACTAAGTTCTAGATCAGAATAAGATTGTTGCCTTGGAGCTGATTACAAGAATTTGTTCACGCTACTGACTGCTTCAGTAAGATAGAAAAAAATGATAGGAGGATTTCTTCTGACTGCAGCCGTGATCATCATGAATTGTTGAATGAATTCATGACCCAGATGTTATTAGCAGCAATGTCTGTGTAAATTAATTAAGAGGAGGCTGATGAGAGAGATTTCTGTCTTCAAAGATACAAATCCAGTAGGAACAATTTGAATCACCTTGTTCCAAACCTGAAAATCCTTACGTGATGCAATAGTTGCATTAAAGAAACACCACAGTGAAATACTCTGACATGAGATTTGGAATCCAACCTAAAGGATGATGATAAGCTTTTGCTTTTCTCTGAAATTTGTCTGAAGAATTCAACGTGTATCCTCCTTTGAAAGGAAACAATAAGAGTGTTTTGCAAACTTTTTTAGAAAGTAGTTTTGAACTCTGCACTTCAAGTTTCCCAAGGGTTAGGGGGGTGGATGTTAAAAATACAATGCTAATTATTTTTAACTGGTTACTTGCTACCTTCCAGTTTTAATAAAAAATTCAAGTAATACAAGTTGCTCATAAAGTAACCCATTATCAACACTTCAGTGTTGATTCAGGCAGTGCCACTCACAGCCCTGTTGGAAAGGGGAAAAGACTAGTCTTTAAGATTTTTTTCAAGTACATAGTCAGTGACCGAGTTGTTCTGCTTCCTCAAGTCCAGTCAAAAAAAGGTAAACTAAAAATAACCATTTATTTACGAAGTTGTCAGTAATAGAAAGCAGCTCCCAGAACACTGATATAATAATTGTTTTCTGTTATTTTTTTCATTTCAAGATTAATTATTTCTTAATCTTCATTTGATTTCAAAACTCCCTGTTGGCCTTTGCCATCTAAATGAGTTCACAGATGTTATAACTGATACAGGCATAGTAATCACTCAAACTGATTAAGTCTGTATTCTAGTATCAAAGTGGAAAAGAATATAATGAGTTTGGAGGAAGATTTCAGATAACATGGGCTTGACCTATATCTTGCTTTGAATTCAGTCTTAATTAAAAAATCCAATATTAATTAGATTTGCATCATTGGGCATATTGAAATTGCTCAGCTTGGAGAAATTCTTACTACAGGGAGAAAAATAGTAGAGTCCTATTTATTTTTTTTTTTACTGACCTGCGTGCTAAAATTGCATGAGCCCACAACAATGAACCCAATAGTAGTAAAAAAAGCATATCCCAGGCTAAATCCTTGGCTGATTTCAGACTGTAGCAGGCTCAGATTCTCCAATAGATATATATGTATTCATGTAATCCCATGCTTCCTTTCTGTAATCTGAAAGGAAAGAGAAATCAAGGCCTATTAGGAACCTTCGTAAAAATACCTTTGCAGTATATTTTAAAGTTATCAGCATGTGTGTTTTGGTGATTTGATCTTTCTTTTACTATGTTAAGGTTGGCACACACTACAAAATACCTTACTGTGTAGGCATGAACGTCCATGATAGTGTGTCTCTGAATATAAGCATTAGCAGCTGCTTAAGGAAAATAAGGCAAATGGTGTGGTTTTGAATTGCAAGCTGTATCCTGACAGCAATTTATTTTTTAAATGCTGTAGATTGCCTATGAAATAGATGATGAATTTACCTACACTTCAGAAACTTTTGAAATAGATATCCGTAGTACAAATAACTCACTTTGACTTTGGAAATCCTAAAACCACACAGATATTTAGCAGTTAGTGTGGTTGAAACATGACTTAAGTGTTTGAGTTTCATTTCTTTTTTTGAGAAAATTGCCACAATATTTTAAGCGATCAGATGCTTCTAGTATAACACTCAGGATTGCATGTTTTGTTGCCATTGAAAAAATAACATGAAAAATTATGGTGGTGTGAAAGCAGGTATTCCCCACTTCTCTCCTCAGCTGATCTTAGCATATACTGCATGCTTTTCATGCTGCAAATTGTTGATCCTTTAATTTTTATTGCAGAAACTACTTTGTTTTCCAGTACTGTAAAAACATTAATTAGATTAATGTTTACTATGTAGGCTTTCATTTCTCTGTTAGATTATGTTGGTATATTTGGTTTATTTTACTCTTGGTGAATTCTGAATGTGCAGCAAAATGACTATAACATGTCTTTATTTATGAGCACAAATAAGAGGATAACTCTGGAATCCTTACCATACTTGGGCATCACTCAAGCCACGAGCAACCTAAGTCATTACTTTTAGGTATGTTCTTATTTGGCTTTAAATGGAAATCCTTCATGATGGGATCCATCAGCATACTCACACTGAATATCATATCCTTCAGGTCAAACTTAAAAGGCCAAAAGAAACTGAGAAATAGTTTAAAACTGCATATTTTACTTTCAACATTTTTTTCCAGCCCATTTGCTTACGTGGATCCCTTGCATTGTAACATGGCCTATTTGTACCTTGAACTACTCAAAGACTCCCTCAACGAGTATGCATATGCAGCAGAACTAGCTGGCTTGAACTATGATCTGCAAAATACCATCTATGGGATGTATGTAAGTACCCAAATCGAGGAAAAGCTTAGAGCCTTAAAACTACTTCCACTCATCAACATTTTTAATATTGATTCGATGGAAGCACTTTTATTTTAAAAATGGGTCTAAGGCTGTTGCTCCTTTTGATCTTGGTTATTAACCATCCTCTCTTTAATTTGAATTTTAAGTTGAATTTTTCAAAGTCTTCAACAATCTTTCCATTCATATTAAACAAATTTTCTTCTTTATTTTTTCTATCATTCATGAAATTAATTAGTTGTACGATTTCTTCCTTCATTTAAAAAAAAGAAAAAGCAACCCTAATCCAGGCTTATATATTTGTTTCAGTTCGTCAGACATTTATTAAAATCTTCCTGATTGATGGGGTAGAAGGCCCCCTTTTCATGTTATTAAATAAATGGTACTCTCTAGCTTTCCTGTTCAAGAGCTACTGATCATGAGGCTGCATATACATACTCTTCAGTCATGTTTCTTCATCCATTACTTTGTCACTGCTTGAGGTATCAAAGCATTTATTTTGTTTTTCTTTTTGTTAGTCGCTACATTTATGCTGATCCTCTCCATTGCAACATGACATACCTGTTTATCAGGTTATTGAAGGATGATTTAAAAGAGTATACATATGCAGCACGCCTCTCAGGTTTGATCTATGGCATTGCATCAGGAATGAATGCAATACTTGTAAGTAAGAAAAAAGCGCAGGAGGAAATGAAACAGCTTGGGAGTTGTTGAGCTTGGAGAAAACATTTGACTTCTGCATTTCTAAATGAGATGGTTGATGTTTTTTTCCTTGCATATATCTCATTAATTAAAGGCAAAGCAAAACAGTGTTTTTTAATCAGTACCGAGTGACCTGTTTAAGATTGCAGTGTCTTGTGAACACGTGTGCAGTGCAGTTGTTGCATTGTAGGTCACATTTTTATTTGCTTGCATGGTAATCTTGAAAGTACTGTTGCTGATGTCTGTAAAAAATAATAACTTTTCTGTTGAATGAGATGCAACTTTGAAGATTTTGTTACAGTTCTCTAATTTTGCTGTAGCAAGGCGTGGAAATTGATTGTGCATGTGATCATTAGAATGCAATGCTAGAGATTAATAACTTTTCCTTAGTGTTCTCTTTTATTGCGTGTTTTAGAATGTTTTAAAGTGCTGACAATACCTACTTGACAAATACTTACAGTACAATAAAGGGTTATCTCTTAGCTTCTCTTGTGAGATTTATGATAGGAGATTTTAATAATCTCTCTTGAAGTTCAGTTAAAAGCTTCTATTAACCATCATTTTATGCCAAAATGTATTTTGAAATTTCTTGTAGAAGTATTATCTTACAAAGCATCTTAGTAAGAAAATTATGTATGGTATATTGTCTTCATGTTTTCTGTGTGAAAGAGTGCTGCAATTTCTGTGGTTTTTTTTTTTTTTTAATCCAACACAAATCATTTTGCTGGTAGGATTCATTTAACTTACTGCAAGCACGGATATCTGTTTTCAGTTTCAAAACCTGCGCGTGTTTTTGTGGTCAGAGTTAATTCCTTTAATAAAAAAAGGGAGGGGAGAAGGTTTGGATGTGTAATTTTTTTGAATTTTTAGTAACAGTCTAGGAGTTTAGAGTTATTTTAAATACTAGATGTTTTTTGTAGTGTCTTTATATTCTTTTGTTGTAGATTCTGTTATGACGTGTTGAAATCCATTCACTCCATTTTAATATCTAGGAACTTCTAATATTCTTTTCTGTATTGTGAGCAGTTTTATGGACAATAGGTGTAACTTGTACAATATTGTTATGTTAAGCAAGGGCAAATGTTGCACTGAAAAGTCATCTGTGCTGATGGAACATTTTGGGTTCTTGCTCTAATTTATGGTATTGACCTCTGTCAGAAATCCATTTACCACAACTTGTTCTTCAAACTAATGGTTCAGGTGTGTTTTAGCAACTAGAGAAGAAAAATTTTTCATAATGGAAGTCAGGAATTCACCTGTGTGTCGGTTTGTGTTGTAAATGTAGGTTTACCCTTAATAATTAAACTGTACAAATCCAGTTAAACTCCTATTTCCAGGTACCAAATTTTGAAGGGGTTTTTTTCCCCCTAAAAAAGTAGAACACCTAGTCCCTTCACTATGCAAACCTTCTGTAGCTTGATGTAATTTTTAAGTTTCTATGTTGTTTTTTCTAATAACTTTTTTCTATGTGTATATTGTCTAAAACATATGTTTGAATAGATCAATATCTTATTATGGTCTTAGACTCTAACTTCCTTGGTGTTTCAGCCCAGCACCATCATGGCTGTGATTTGTGCTGCTGTTAACAGTACCCACTTTCTTGTAGTATTGCTTACTTTTGCTTAAGAAAAATACATTTTTGAGCAAAAGGATAACCAGAAAACAAGGTTAAAAGTAAATTTGAGATACCATTTAAGGAGGCTGTGGATCTAGATATTGTTACTAGAGTGAGAAGAAACCTAGAGTAAAACCGTTTCAGTACACCAATGTACAGTTTGCTGACTGGACTCAATATTTTTAGTCATTAAAAATCTTTATTCTAAGTACAAACTACTTACATTCACACGAAATTACATTATTTCGCTGCATTCAGAACTCCTGAGAAAATATGCGATCGTATATTTGTCAGTTAATTATCTTTTGATCGATAAAGGGATTTTTTTCAGAATGAGCTAATGTAGAATAACACTGAGTTTAGAGTAAGCGTTGAAAAGTCTATTGTCCATTGAAGTATACAAAACTTGGTAATTGTCTTGTTCTTTTATCTTCCACATTTAAAGCAAATTATGTGGTTTTTCCACAGCTTTCTGTGAAAGGTTATAATGACAAACAGCATATCTTGCTCAAGAAGATCATTGAGAAAATGGCTACTTTTGAGATTGATGAAAAAAGATTTGAAATTATCAAGGAAGCGGTAAGCTACATGAGAAATATACATTTTGGGCGTTATTTAAATTGAATGCATTGGCTTTAAAGGAAATCTAAGGGCTGATTATCCATAGAAGTACAAGAGTGAAATTCTGCATCTTTGGGACTGTGAAGACTTTTCTCCTATCTTTTTTTTGTGGCCACAAGTTCCCTGGAGTGTTTATATTGCATTCTTTGGCTAAAAATAACTGGTGATGGTATCTTCTTTCAGTTGGTCTTTCTTATAGTTGATCAAGGGATTGCAATGTGATTTTGTAGGAGTAGAAATCTATTTGAGGAGAATCTTAACTTTGCATCCTTTTTTACAATTTGGAAAGACACCACTGGGATCTGGCCATAAAAGAAGAGGAAAATGGATGAAGCGGGTGAGGGGGGAGGAAAGGACACATTGAAAAGATTTGCAACATTTTTTCTCTGTAGGTGTGAAGTGGTGCTTTGTTCCTGGGCCTCCTTTGGTGCAAAAGTAACCAGCTGTTTCCTGGTTATATGTACACTGACTTCTGGAGATCTGACTTACTTGATTTAATGACTGATCTATGTATATGGAATATAAGTTTAATTTTTTTTCTTTTTTTTTTTTTTTTTAGCTTCTGAAGTAAATTTATAAATGGTAAATTTGCTAAGCCAAACAAGATGCATAATTGTTCTTCAGGTGCTCTCTCTAGCGCAAAACAGAGGTAGAGCAAAGGGAATGAGGAAATGAGATTTTGGCACTCACAGCACTGAGTTGTTGTGAAGATATAAATGAGTGCACAAGAATTAGACTGGTGTGAGGGAACAGGCTGACTTGTGGCCCAAAAAGCTTGCGAATAATCTGCAGTAGATGAGAGAGACTGTAGGGGTAGGTCACTCCATCTTGTGTTAATCCTCTGCTGCTGGCAATTTTTGAACATCTTTAGTTAAAATTTAGTAGGAAATTCTAAGCAAGTGGACACTGTACACAATGGATAATTATTATAACAGCACTATATTTAGGGCTCCATGTGTACCTAAGATACATTAATTGCCTGGAAAGTTTTATTGGATGTGCCCAATGTCAAGGTAAAAAAACCCAACAAAACGGAACAACAAACAACTTCCAGGTTTCCAACTGATCTGTCTTGAGTAATTCTCATGTAGTTTTAAGATATTTTCCTGTTTGTCTTTACAGTTCACTTGAACTTTGTATTATACGTGTTTTTGTCATTTTATGTAGAGTTTTGTTACATTGGCTTTTTGTGTATGTAGAATAGGGACAAAATACAAAAGAATCAGATCATATGGGGAGATTGCATGTCTACATCTAACGGAACAGGGAGATACCAGCTTCTGGCTTCTGTTTGGAACAGACAAAAGAATGTATCCTCTTGCTCATTGTTTCTCACTCACGTGCCCTGAAGTGAGTTTTTTCCAGTACTGGAAATGATCCCAGCTTGCCGAAACTATTAGTTTGTGCTTTCTGGATCCTCTGATAGGGGAAAAAGGATTTGAATTATTTTGCAAAGGTGCAGCTGGATTGGAAAAGAGTTTCTTTGGAGAAGGTCACTGATTCTTCTCTTATACATCCTTTATCCAGGCAAAGAATTTCCCAGATGCTCCTATATTTTTCTAAGCAGGTCATTCCAGGGAAGCAACTGGGAGCAAAATACATTTTCTATTAGCAGTATTCCCCTTCCTGGACAGTCATCATAGAATGTTTATTTCCTGGGTAGAGTGACTTGATCTAAATACTTGTTTAAGTGTAACTGCAATAGTTTAGTTTCAAGCTATTAATTTTATGGAAATTTGATTTCATGCTCATTTTAGCTATCATAGTGGTTACTGCTTAATCCATAGGCCCAGAAGCCCACATTATTACTAAGGTAGTTTAACACTTTTTTTAACAGATCTAACAAACAAGATTATGTTCTTGACATTTGCCATGTATCTGTCTGATGGTACACAAAGTTCCGATTACAAGGTTAATATTTTATGTTTAGAAATAGAGTTCTGTTATTAGAACTTATTTTTTTGTTTTAGTA
The DNA here is from genome assembly GCA_033558105.1 of Coccyzus lansbergi. Classification (NCBI taxonomy): domain Eukaryota; kingdom Metazoa; phylum Chordata; class Aves; order Cuculiformes; family Coccyzidae; genus Coccyzus; species Coccyzus lansbergi. The sequence continues at coordinate 4,241,875 of JAUMJK010000046.1, forward strand.
CATGAGATCACTTAACAACTTCAGGGCTGAACAGCCTCACCAGCATGCAATGTATTATCTCCGACTCCTGATGACAGAAGTTGCTTGGACCAAAGATGAATTAAAAGAAGCTCTAGATGGTAATGTTCTATCAGTTTTAAATTTAATTATTTTTATTTTTTCCTGTGGAAAATGTCTTGTTACTAAACTGGTGAGCGTACCCTTGCCAAGTTCAGCTCCAGCTGCACCTTGACCTTCCTGACCCTATCCCTACACAATCAGGCAGCATTCCTGTACACTTCGCAGATTCTGTCCCTGCTTACACTATCTGTGCAGTCCCCCCTTCTCTTAAGTTTGACCAGCAGGTCTCTACTCAGCTACACTCTCTTCCCTTCCCTACCTGATTTCCTACATCTGGGGACTGAGTGCTCTTGTGATCTGTGGAAAGTACTCTTAAAGTACCCACCTCTGTTCTGCTCCCTTGTCCCTGAGGACCATTTCCCAGAGGGTCCTCCTGACTAACTCCTTGAAGAGCTGAAAGTTTGCATTCCTAAAATTCAGAGTCCTGAGTATAGTCCTCACCTGTCCCATATCCCTCAGGATCTCAGACTACACCCAGACTGTCTCTGATCGAGATATCACTGATGAGCTCACTTGCATTGGTTACCATCAGGTCCAGTATTGCATCCCCTTGGGTGGAGTTGTCTACTACCTGGGTTAAGAAATTATCTTCAATGCACTCTCGTATTCTTCTGGATTGCCCACAGCTTGCTGGGCTACTTTTCCAGCAGATGTCAGGGTGGTTGAAGTTCCCCCAGTAGGATGTGAGCATGCAAGCGTGAAGCCTCCTGTAGATTCATCTTGTGATGTCTTGTTGGAATGCACAGACATTCTCTTTCAAGAAGAGGATCTGGCTTTTGTATTGATTTGAGCAGGTGGATATAGAACGCATGTCCGTAGTTGTCAGAATGACATGTACCATACTGTTTGAAGTTGGGATGCTGAAAACTGCTTCATTAAGATAAGCTCCATAGACACCCTAAGCCAGCTGCAAAGGGATGTACGTTTTTTCTACAGGATTGCTCCAGGATAGAAGTGTAAACGTTAAGTTGTGTAGTTCCTTGACTGATTGCAGATGTCTGAAATTAGCGGTGATGTCAGTGCTGCCTGTGAAGTCAGTTACAAAAGTAATGCTGATTTTCGTGGCAGTGGGGTCAGTCGTATGTAGGTCATTCCTTTTTTAATGCCTAGTGAATTTTGAAAAAAGTAGGAATTTTTCTGTTCTGTGTGTAGGTTGTCTTTATAAGATTAATGCTACTGCATTCAGCATAAGAATAGCTAAAAATGGAATGCTGGAAAGCATAGAACCTGTGTGTATGTATACTCTGAGATACGTTGCAAAAATATTTTTCTTGTGTTTTGTTTGTTACAAAGATGCTACCAAAACACCATATTTGAGTTGAGGTTCTTTTTTAATTCTTGATGGTAAATACACAGTGTATTTTTTGAGCATTCTAAACTACATGCTGCTCGTTTAGTTAAGAACTAAGGCTTTATCTTGGAACACCACATGAGTTATTATGACTGTTTTCTCTGGAGAGTGAGTATGTGTTCAGCATGATTGGAAAGAAGGCTTTATTTTTTTTTTTTTTTTCTATTTTTGGATTCTGGGTCAGATGGTATGTGAATCCTAAGCAAAACAAACTATATGATGAGTGCTGTTATTTAGACCTGGAAAGTTTCCAGTGCTGCATTTTTAAGGAGAGATTCGCTTTTTCATGATGATGAGTTTCTCCTCTAAGAAGTACACCATATCTAATGTTGAGCTAGGTGATAGTTCATGTAAAAATGCATGCAACTGATTTAACTGTCTCAATACCTATTTTAGATGTCACTCTTCCCCGCCTCAAGGCCTTTATAGCTCAGCTGTTGTCACGGTTACACATTGAAGCTCTTCTCCATGGCAATATAACAAAACAGGTTGGTGTGATACTTTGTTTATTAAAACACTTTTCATAAAAAAGCAGCATGAAAATTGGAAGATAAGTTTAATCTCAAATCTTAAAGCAGTTTCACCAAATATGATCTCACAATTTGATTTTTGTACTTCTTTATGGGATTATCATTGTGTAGTTTTTTCTATTTTAGATTTATTATGTTAAGTGCAGCTCTTGTGCTGCTCTTAAGTTGTTTTTCATTAATTTCCTATGATCTTAATATTTTAAAGTCTATCTTGTATGTCATTACTGTGATATGATAGAGCTGAGTAAGGAACATTGTGCTGCAGATCCTGCTCTTCCATTGAAGTTTCAGGTTGACTAAGAAAGATAGAAGGATCTAAGATACTTCCAAAGGGGTATTGCTTTGGAAAAAGCCAGTCAGGAATGATGTGCCATAAAAAACAAGTGTCAGCTCTCAGTTGTGTCTTTTGGGTAGTAAAAATCGGAAACGTTCATTCTGTCTTCATGAAAATAATAATGGTGTGTATTTCCACAGGAGATCTAACCAAATATTTGAATATATGTACCAATGCAGCATGTAGTGCCTTTCTTGTAACTTTTTTCATTCTTTTTTTGTGGGGCTGATACAGCAGCATTTCCATATCACGCCCTTGTGACGGCTTCCAGTACTGAGATTTTTGTTAGTGAAACTACTTTTTGAAAAACTAGACCTACCTAGCTGCTTAAAATTCTCATTTCTTCATGAATTAATTTTATTCTGATGTGTTTTTTGACTGTTCCTTTTATTTTTTTTCTGCAAGTGGATAAATAGTAAACCTATCCTGTTTAGATATCTGTCTGAACAATGTTGCTGTAAATACTTAGTTTTAATACCATATCCTTATAGGAGGAATGTATAGTATTTTTCTCTAACTTGTCAAACTGTTAGACCTCAATCTTCTCGTTTTTTATATGGGGGGTGGGGGGTGATGGTGAGTATCATGATTAAGTTTTCAGACCTTTTGCATATTTTTGAGAAGATCACTTGTGTTGTGAGTTTCTGGCAACAGCCTGAGACTTGGGCATTCAGCCAAAACTACTTTGTAGGAATTTACTCTAATTTCTAGTATGCAGACTACAAGGGTACCTGACCTTTAACAGGTAAAGCTTTTGAAGTTAAATCCTTGAATGAAACTAATGCTTTTTTGATTTTTTTATTACTTATGATTTTTTAAAAAAAATATTATTATTTTAATCTATTGCATAAAAAAAAGTCACTGGGCAAGAAGTGATACTACCAGCACATCAGTGGAAGGCATGCTTGAACTTAACCATTAATTTGTTTTCTTAGAATTCCATTTAATGTGGTGTTATTTGTTTTGTAGACATGCTTTGTAGGTATCTCACTTTCAGGCTTTGAAAGATGAATACATCAAAGTGGTGAAGGGAAAGGGAAAAAAAATCCATTGAATTTTAATTTCAGAAGAGTTGGGGAGGAGGAGGAGTAGTTAAACATGTAAATAAGATAAATGTCAAAGCAAACAAATAAAACCCCAACTAACCATCACCCCCAAACCTCCACTTAACTCTACTGTTTTTATTAAATTACAATATTTCTGCTTTTTGTTCATGATTTTTTTTTCTGTTCTCTCACATCACCATCAATAATCGCAAAGTCTTAGTCTGCTGTTAGATATAGAATAACTAATGGTTATTAAAAATCCTATTATGTTTTTCTTTCCAGGCTGCGTTAGGAATTATGCAAATGGTTGAGGACACTCTTATTGAGCATGCTCATACAAAGCCGCTCCTCCCCAGTCAGCTAGTGAGATACAGAGAAGTGCAACTTCCTGACAGTACGTTAAATGATTTATTTACAGTTTTTTAATGCATGCTTAATTGAGAGTATCTGTTTGCTCATGACATTTTAAAATTAATATTATTCTGTCACTAGGAGTTTATTTCAAAATTAAACTGACTTCAAATTATTTTAAATGATACCTTTAAAAATATAATTAGTGTATGGTTTTGCTAATATAGTTGTACGCTAGTATATCATCCTTCTAGTATACTTGAAAATTAATTTGGTTTTGGTTTTGATCTGTGCATGAGAGTTGGACTTCGGGTAGGAACTAGATTAAGGTTGCTTCCAGCCCAAGCCATTTTATGAATCTATGATTCAATCCTAATTCACTCTGTATGATTTATGGAAATAAGAGCCCTGTCTCTGTCTTTCACATAGTGCTTACTCAGGAAGTGCTCACTATTCTTTGAGCCCTTTCGTGTATTAATTGACCGTTCAGCGAAGGATTGTCCTAAACAAGTCTAGCTTTTTGAGGAAATTAAAAGCTCTGTATTTTTCTAATAAAAGTTCTTTTGATTTCCTTATGTTTTTACATGTTTTTACTTCTATTGGGCAAAAAAAAAAAAAAAGTCTTACGTATCTTACATATAAGAAAGAAGATTCAGGGAATTGCTGGGAGTTACACAGGAATGATGACATATGTAGCGATATAGCCAAAGTCAATTACCCGTAGCTGATCATCAGCCTCTGGAAACTGCCATATGGCAGAGAAGCTATTGCTATTAAATGCAGAATTATTTTTAATGTTAAATGTTTCTAACAAATTGTCTTTTAGAAACCATTTACACAGTAGAGGCAGTTCAGAATTCCACTCTGGTTCCAAAAATATTTGCTTGAGAAGAAGCAGCCAGTTTCAATTTTGTTGCCGATATATTCAAGCTATGGCATTTCAGTGTGTTAAAATAATCTTTTCTTTGCTTGTTTCACAAAAAGTATGCTGTTAGTGGAAATTTTGCTTTAACAGTCTTAAACCATTTATTAAATTCCATTCCACAAGTGATAGACCATTATCTCCTTAATTGTGGACAATTAAGAATGTACATTTTCATGTTTTTTTTTTCTTTTAGGAGGCTGGTTTGTATATCAACAGAGAAATGAAGTTCATAACAATTGTGGCATTGAAATATATTATCAGACAGACATGCAGAGCACTTCTGAGAACATGTTTTTGGAGCTCTTTTGTCAAATTATCTCGGAACCATGTTTCAATACTCTGCGTACTAAGGAACAGTTAGGTAAGTGTTTCCACAGTGATTCTGTGTCTGTATACATACACGCAAATATACTCACATGCTTACATGAGACATGATGAGATAGATGTTCTTTCTCTGCTTATTGAATGCCATTTGAGACACTTGGTAGATGTAAATAACTGCTGATGACTTAAAGGAATGCTACTGTGCACATATTCTAAATTAAGAAGAAGCAAGCGTTACTTTTAAGATAAACCTGAAATCAATACTGACTTAAAAAGGAGTTTGATCACTATACAGAAACTCTCACACCCCAGATTTTTACTGAAAGGAGATGAGATTGTTTTCTTAAATTTTAAATCTTCCTAAACCATCAGTAGTACCAGTTTGGTCTTTTCCTGCATGTGATCATTCTTCCAACTGCACTTAATGATTCACAAGCCCTAGCTTAGGAATACTGCTTTATGGGTCATGGTAAGCTGCCATGCTAAATACATTTCAAGCTTTTTAAGAATACAGCTGTTCACTGATACTAGCGAATTGTTGTTACCTGAACCACTAAGACTGAAATCTGATAAGGTCATTCCAAACAATATAACAAGAAGAGACAGAGATTATACATGACAATTAGCATGACTGAAATACCGTTAAGGAGGAGTATAGTTTACGCAAGGATGAGAGGCAGGGGGATGTCTCTACATGGAGACTATGAACGTACCAGGGAGTTCAGCAAGATCAGGCTTTTTGTGAATAAGTAACAGAATCAGTCATACTATACTAATCATAGGGATTTTAACTATCTAAGTCTTGGATGCAAGACTGTTTGGGAAGTCATGACTGAGGAATCGAAAAGAGTAGTTCATTAGAATAAGTGTTCTGCAGAGATCTGTGGTCATCTAATGCTATTTAGAATTTTCTTCAAAACTCTAGATGATATATACTTACTAAAGTACTTAGTAAGAGTGAATATACATACTAAATCTTCAGGTAATACTAAGCTGGGAGAGACTGCAAGTGTGTGGGAAGATAGAATTCAAAATTAGTTTGACTTTTTGGAAACACGACTTGGATGAAGACACGATGCAGCTTGCTAGAAACAGTTTGGTGGGAGTAACCGATGGCACAGATAGAAGCTAGGAAGCAAGTGGCTAGGTAGCAATTATGTAGAAAATAATCTACAGGTTGTAGTGGATAAATCAGTAGTGTTGTGCTGCTGTTTAAAACACTGGGATGTATAAATGGGAGCTTCCAAGGTGCGCACACAATAATACTCCTATATTGTTCGGGTAAGGACTTGGAAATACTGTATCCAGTTTTGACATGAGCATCAAGGAACAATTAGAGAGCTATAAAAATAGTTAAAAGACTGAAATGTGACAGATTTGTCATTAAGAGACAGGATGATGACTGAAAAAAGGCGTGGGTGTTCAGATAAGCAAAGGCTGCAACAGAAAGGAGGGGAATAGTATTTTCTTTTTATCTAATTGCTAAGGTGAGAAAATAGTGGTGTTACATTGCAGCAAAGAGAATTCAGAGTAGAAATTGTGAAAAAATGGCTAGTTTCTAATGTTGAATCTAATGAAGCATCATAGAGTACGGCATAATTTCTGGTTACCTAGCCCTGATAGAATTCCCTATGCCCTGTCTTCGTCTGCCTCATCTCCTCCTTGCCCCTTCACAGAAATGGTATTTGTCTCAGTGAGATAAAGATGTTTTTAAAAAAACATGGTGGCATATTTTGCAAACCTGCATTATTTAATTTATGGTAGCGTTATCCTTACCATACAACTGTCTTCCAGTCAAACATGCAATGTTTGGCAAACTTAATGCTGAAACAAGGGATTTCCTTTAATTTGTGACTTTTGCTGTCTTGCGAAGGTTACATTGTGTTCAGTGGTCCACGTCGGGCAAATGGCATTCAAGGACTACGATTTATTATCCAATCTGAAAAGCCACCACACTATTTAGAAAGCAGAGTCGAAGCATTCTTAAAAACTATGGAGAAATGCATAGAAGACATGACAGAAGAGGCCTTCCAAAAACATATCCAAGCTTTAGCAATTCGTCGTCTAGACAAACCAAAGAAACTGTCTGCAGAATGTGCTAAATACTGGGGAGAAATCATTTCCCAGCAGTATAACTTTGACAGAGGTAAGACAAATCATATTTCTTTTTAAACTGAATGCTGTAGTTCGGCTCTACTTGTGACTGTTGAATGTCATATTCATTTGAGAACAACTTAAATTTTTACATAGTCTATGCATACTTTAATATAGTTTTTGTGATTTGTATCCTACAAGTTATATTTCATCCTTCTACCCTGAGAAAATATCTCGTTTGTGGAGCCTGTGCTCTCCCTGATGTGGGAGCTGTCAGTAGTAGAGGATAAATGCGTTCCATGATGCTTACCATATGATGTGCATTGGTGAATGCTTCACTGACATTCTCTTCTTTCCCTTAAGGCTCAGTGAGACATAGAGCAGGTCAAGGACTGGAAGTGGTTTGAATGCAAATGTTGATGTTGCATAAGCTCAGATTTCTTTCTGTGCTGTTCAGATTTCCGTGTGACATACATACCTAATACTTGACTGAGGTGCATTCAGATACTCTTACACATTCCTGACGGTGTGTGCATTGATATATGAACCCTATTCCTCTTACCATTGCATTGTTCTTTTGAGGAAGTGTTGGCATATCTTGACTAACAGGTGATTGATCTTAGCTTAGGGTAGGCTTGAAGAAACTTTTTTTTTCATCCATGGTATTTTGAAGGTTATAAGCTTGTACATGTCTAGGTGAGATCCAGCTTCTGTTGTTACTACTGTAAATGGACTGACAGTTATACTGCAATCCTACATAGGTAGTATTTAAGTTATATTTTTCCCTTTTTTATCCTTGGTTGAAGATTTTTTTTCTAAATCCAAAATACTGAGGTATATTAGTAATATAGTTAAATATATAATATTAAATATATTTTTTAAAAGGAGTTTTAGGTACAGACCAGCTTTTCCTCACCTTTTCATATTGAACTCCTATTCACAGCTGTAATTTTCCATCTTCCATGCGTAATGTTTCCTACATAAAACGCACTCTGTATCCTGTGACTTCTGTTCTGCTTTACATGCACAGTATTGGCCTTTCACAACAGCAAATACAGTCTTTTTGGTTGACAATGCTTAAGTGAACTGTTTAAATAATGAAGAATTTTGAGCTATCACCTAGGTTGGTCTGAGAGAATAAGAGCTACTGCCAGGGTTTCAAGCCTGAGTACAAGGAATGGTGTGGAAACTCATCCCCTCAAGTACTTCTTTTTTTTCTTGTGTCTGATGGAATAGCTTATTTTTTCTCTACCTTAAGTTTCTGGTTTTACCATGATTGGATCTATATTATCACTCTGGAATTTCTTACTGCTGACTGCAGACATATCTTTCATATCTAAATCCTGCTCAATTTGTTATTTCCCTTGACTTTTATATCTTTAACTTCCTTCTACTCACTAGTAGTTTTATTTCATTAATGATTCTAATATGACTAGAATTGTCAAATCAGCAATTCATATTCCAGCCTTAAGAAGGGAAAATGTTTTTTCTTCATTGATTTTTCCAAACTGACTTTTGTTGATTTTTTTTTTTTTTAATTTCTTGCATATAGAACTTCATGTTAATTACTTACAGGTATGATGTAGGTGCTGTTCCTTACATTTATTTGAAAGTATATTCTGCTGAAGTACATCCTATTATTCAGTTTCCTAACAGGAATATAAACCATCTACAATCACTCTGCATTAGGAATATGTAACATTGATTTGAAGATGGTGTACTGCAGCAGGTGTATCTTTTTAGCTACTGAATAACATACACTACCATCGGTGTTCTTTAAACATGCATTTTTTTAATAAGGCAAATCAAATGCACTTACTGAAGTATAATTTTCTGCCAGGCTTCCAGTGACTCTTGTAGTGATGTAAGTATTAGCTTGAAATTTAAGAATGAGAAGCAAACCATTTGCAGTCAATTGCAGCATGTGAAAGAACAATACTTTGGATAAGTTGTATGCTAATAACCAGCTATGATTTGCAGACTTGTTTTAATTTTTACTATTTTTCTGCAGATAATATTGAAGTGGCTTATCTAAAGACCCTGACCAAGAATGATATTATACAGTTCTACAAGGTAAGTTAGTGATTTAGTGAAAATGTACTTGGAAAGAGATTTAGACTGAATGGGATGTTATTTGTGAGTCATGAAAGTATATACTTATGCCTGTTTTAGATAGGTGATAGGATTGATGCCGATACCTTAATAATAATTTTGTTTCCTGAATCTTACTTAGTGGCAGCTAGCACACTAAAAATTATGAAGGATTGGATTTTGTTGTGTGTTTTGTTGTTGGTGGGTTTTTAAAAATTATTTTCCTCTTGTCTCATTTAGCCTTTCTCTCTGAATATCAAATGCTTTGCTGTACGACTCGATGGCCAAGCTTGGCCAGAATTGCAAATTTGTGCTTTTATTTTTATCCTTCGGTAATTGATTCGGCTTATTTTGTGTGCAAGTCACTGTATTGCAGAGTGTACGTATTGTTTTATTACTTATGAAGCAGCTAATAGGTCAGGGGACACTTTGAAAGATAACGTAGACATATTTCTTTGGAACTTAGTATTGGATGGACATTTTTTTGCCGATGAAACAGCATGAATATGGGTATATCTGTGTTCTTTTCTCTCTTGAGGGGGGCTAATCCAGGGTCATTTTTACATTACTGTCTATTTTTATGAGTTTAGTCTTAATGCTTAATACTGATTATTGTTTACATGGCACAGTGACAGCTAACATCTTTGGTTGGCTATTGGTTTTGGGTGTTTTTTTTTTAAAGTATGATAGCATGGCTGAAAATAAGCAGCAAATGCAATCAGTAAATGGAATTTCAATAACTGTTATTTAGGAAGTGATAACTTGAATAAGTATATCTGGTATTCCAGAGCAGAAATAACTGACTAGATTGGTAAGCTAGTCCAGCTGAGTGTAATAACTGTGTTCAGGATGATGTGCTTCTAGAAGACTGATAGGAATTGAAAATTCTGTGGAGATTTTTTTAGGTTGCATTCATGATACTGTGATAATTAACAGTTGAATTCCTATAACTTCCAGTTTTTCTGAGTCCTAAACAGTACGTGAATTTCTTAACTGGATTGTAAAACAATTCACAGTACTGTATGGATGACTTAATAATAATATTTGAAGGGACATCCCTCATTTTAAAGTTTAATTTAAAATTTAAATATTCTCATTCTCTTACTGTTTTATAAATATGTCTGAGGGATACTTCCCACACCTGAAGGACTTGATGTTTTTTACTGTAGGTGCTGTTGGCAATAGATGCTCCCAGAAGACACAAGGTATCAGTGCATGTCCTTGCAAGGGAAATGGATTCCTGTAAGTATTATGCTGAATATATTATTTAATCAATTCCTGTTCAAGCAAGCCGTAGTTAAAGACAGCCATGTTATATGATACAAATACAACGTAAGAAAAACTCAACTCTAGAGATTAGATACCTTTCAGAGGAAAAAATATTTCTTTTTATAGATTTTCTTCATCTAGGTGTTTCAAAAATTTGACTGAGGTTTGTGGCTGTTCTTCAGCTGTTCTGAAGTATATTGATATTAAACCAAATTTATCTTAAAATAGCATTCGTTTTTTTTCCCAACAGGATATTTTAAAATAAAAATACAACTCTCAGGGAAAACTGAAGTTAGAATTTGCAGTTCTCAGTACAATGTTGGAGGAACAGGTTTCTGACAGGCAATTAATGTCCACAGTTTAGTTCACACACACTCAAAGGGAAAACAAACAACCCAAACCAAAACCCACTGTCCCCTGGGAATGTCCAACATTATATTTACACTTGAGAAAGTAAAAGTTTCTTTAGGTTTTATTTTCAAATAATCTAGATTAGCTGTGCATTTTAAACTGTGTTGCTGCATTTTAGAGTTCAAGAAGAAAAAGGTTGGAAGTGTTTCTGCTTAATATAAATAAACTGAGAGGAAAAACTTCTGTTTTGTGTGGATTTTATACTGGACTTAAATTCCAACATGTAACTGGTTATAAAATCAAGAATATTGAAGGCCTATGTTTGGAACAGAAAGAAACAGATAGCCTGTCATCTAACTCTGTCCAATCTCAGAACAATTGATATTTCTCATGAAATCATTGAGAAATCATTGAATGAAATCATTTTCTCATGAAATCATTGTTCTGCAGCTGAGTAAGGAAGACTTGCTTCAAAGCATCTTTCCAGTTTTTATGATTAATCATCGCAGAAAAGAAATGGCTCTAATATTTTCCATAGCTAAAGAAAACATTTTAAAATGTAGTGGCTACATTGCCAGAATGGTTTATTGTTTGCTTGGGATGGTGTCTTCCCAAGACAAGGGTGAGAATAGGAAACAACCTAACAAGCGGTTACTGTCACAGAGATTATAACAAGGTATTCTCTCTACATACTCCCTGGTCCTAAACCATTTCATAGAATCATAGAATAACCAGGTTGGAAGAGACCCACCGGATCATCGAGTCCAGCCATTCCTAGCAAACACTAAACCATGCCCCTTAGCACCTTGTCCACCCGTGCCTTAAACACCTCCAGGGAAGGTGAATCAACCACCTCCCTGGGCAGCCTGTTCCAATGCCCAGTGACCCTTTCTGTGAAAATTTTTTATCTAATGTCCAGTGTGGCCTCTCTTCTGTTATGAAAGTAAAATTGGGACTTTGATGTATTTTTCATGAGTGCAAATGAGCATTTTTCCAAGTGCAGGTGCCCACTCTTTAGATAGCACAAAAGCTTCCCAGAGAGAACCTCTCCTTCTGGAGGCAGACACACCATTTTCTCTGAGAACAGAAAAGAACTTGGAGTAGTAGCGTGGAGATCTGGGATTTTAGGAATGGGAAGCACTTGAACTCCCATGGTGAAGGTTAGGGTTGGAATTTGAGAATGGAGGTAGAGAATGAGCATCGGCAGGGAGGACTTGCAATTGCTATCCAGAATTTTGGTACATGGAGTAACCTCCACAGGCCTAGCTTCAGTAAAAGATGTGCTGCTCTTGCATTGCTTTTGTTGCATATGCCACTGGCATTTACTACTGTTCATAATTTGTACTGGAAAACAGGTGTAAGTATTCATTGACCAGTAGATTAACAATTCTTATTTCTGCATTCTCTTTATGTGTAAATAAAATGAATAAAAACCGCTGCCTCAGCACATGTTCTCAAGTCAAATCTTGGTTTAAGGTCATTGTATTTCTAAAGACAGCAATGAAGTATAAAACCAGAACAGTAGAAAGTCTAATTTTGAGATACCTAAAGATTAATAGCCTGTCATTTACATAAATACTTGTCTCATAAGAGAAAGCAGTTTAATATGTAAAAGTTACTGTTTAAATTATGGTCCTGAATTTATTTTGATGATATTAAATAGGCCCTGTTGTTGGAGAGTTTCCATGTCAAAATGATGTGAACTTGGCACCAGCACCACCACTACCACAGGTAAAGTGAAACAACACACCAGAAATCCCAGGCTTTGACCTTAATGTGGAAGTTCAGTATCATTAAATGTAAATTTATAGGGGAGAAACAAACTTCTTGAAATTCATGCTGTCGTGGGGCTGATGTTTCACCTCTTTTCCACATGTATTGTCATCCTCAATAACAACAGGGATTTTTCCTGATACTTTTTTCTTCTTTTTATGTCTGTCCTGCTACTCTTTTAACTCCACTGAATATCTACACTCCGGAGTAAAATACAGATTATCATTGTCTGAAGATACTGATTGTATATGATTGGATCAAGTACCAAGAGAAAGATGCATATACATCAACAAATATATCATCTTTGCTTAAAAAAAAACAAAAAACCCTCAAACTCAGCCCCAAACCAACAGCAGCAAAACCAACTATCTTAATAGTCATTATCTTAAAGCCTAAAATGTTAATGCCTATCCCTGTCAGTGTGTTACTTCTGGAGGAAGCAAGTTAACAAATTCTACCATGCAAGTATTGCAGATTTCGCTCTGTGGTGAGATATGATAGCAGTGGGCCCTTAATGGGCCTTAAATGATTTTTCTTGAAGGATGGCGACGTGTCCCATAGATAGTTAACTTTTCAAAATGCAGTAGTGGATATATGTTCTTATTCCGTCCTTATAGGTGAAATGATCACCATGGGTGGAAATTTCTGTATGGATTGTATGTAGGTTTATTAGCCATTATGACTGAAATCCTAAAAAGTTACTTTGTTACTGCAAGTAAAAGTAATAGTTCATAGTATTGCTATTGGTTTTATGATCTTACCTCTGATATTTAAAGGATTGATGGGATGTTCTGAAGTAGAACTTGTAAATTAAAAGACAATTCTGTTTACTGAAGTTTCTGCCATTATTAGGAATGCAATTACTGCATTATAGCTATTAAGTTATCTAGAGTAAATACGAACCCATTTATTTCATAAGAAATAACACTATTTTGAGTGATGCTGTAATCATGAAATGTGAATCACTAACATGTTAGAAAAGAGCAAGAAAGACGTGTTTATCTGTAGTTGTAGCAAAAGCTAATGAAAAGCGAGTAATTTCTCACTTCTCTGGTTAAAGATGTTGAGCAGACTTTCTTGCGTATACTTCTTTGCAGCCAAGTGTGATTGAAAATATGACAGAATTCAAGCGCAGTCTGCCACTCTTTCCACTGGTGAAACCACATATCAATTTCATGGCTGCAAAACTGTGAAGAACGCGGATGGATGAAGAAGTGCAAATGATCAGTGCTGACATGGTTTCAGGGGACTTCATGATGAACAAAATTATTAAAGATCATTAGGATAGATGGTTCTGTCCGTTATGAAAGTCCCAAATTCCTTCTTGGTTCATTTGACATTAGCTGTGTTAGGGATAGAGAGTATATAAAAATCAGTTGTGGTCATGTGTCATTTATATTACAGACAACCTGTTGAAAACCAAAATCAACTGAAACAATAAGAATAAAAAAAAACCCTTGTAGTTGCAGTGTATTTTTAAAACAGTATAACCCTTCAAATGTTCATTTTGATAAAATCACCCTCCAGAGCAAACAAAATCACTTGAAATATCCTTATTACTCCTGAAAAGCACCGTTTAGTATCCCAATAATTATCTTATTGGGGCCTGGAGGGGGTGAGAAAAGTAGGTCCTTTTTGGGATGGCGTCAATAATTTTTCTTAAAATAGAGACTTTCACATTTTTTTGAAGTGATGTGTTGAATGATACTTTTTTAATTGATCCTTAATGCAACCAACATATTTTCTATTTTAAGTTTTATGAAGACCGGGGGAGGGGGGAAAAGAAATTTGACAACACAAATAGTAAGTAACACAGTAGCGAGTGACAGAGTTGTCTTAATGAGAATAATTGAAAATGTGGGCATGATTTTAATCTTTCTGTACAAATTTGGGGACATTTTATATTAAAACTAGTAAAATGCTGGAAACACTTTAATAGTGCATCTTATTTTTGTAAGCAAAAGTGTTGTCCCAGTCTCTTGATACTGTCATCATCTTGCTCAGTTGTTCAGTGTTACTGTGAATTGTTTCCATTTAGTATAGAAAATACTTTATTTGGTATCATTGTTTGTTTCCAGTTGCGTATAAACTGATGGAATAGACTCAAGTCTATTTTGCTTCATTTCTTTTGTTAGCTGTGTCAGTCCATTGAAGTACTTACAAGTGCAAATAACCTTAAGCACACGTTAGTTCTTGCTTCAAGAACAGGTGAATGTCAGATACAGGCCCCATAATACATTTCATTGTTCCAATACATCTGTGTGGGTCCTTCTTGTCCTTCAGGAAGGCAGTTGAGATGTCACAGTACTGGGATAGTGGTACCGCTGTAGCACGGGGTGTGATTCAGGTTACATCACAAAATGTTTAGTCCCACTTCTTTTAAGAAGGATGCACAAAACCCAGAAGGCTCAAGAGTCTATGCTGAAATGCTCTATCATTTCACTAAATTATGAAATACATTTATATAAAACAATATATGGTGTCTAATCACCATTTACTGACTTGTGCAGAGTGGTCTTATGCTTGGGATGGCACGCAAATAAAGAAAGGTCAGGGAGCATCTCACTAAATTCTTCTGCCTGTTCGATGCATAAGACTGATTGCAGTTATTCAGACAGGATAGAGTATACAAAGCACTGAAGATACAATATCTGCCCATCAGGGGTGTTACTGAGCATTTACTTCTTATTAAAAGAACTTGAAACAAAGGCCCTGATGTGACATGCATGTTATCACACATTAGAATCCTGGTATATTCAATGGAGCTGTTCTTGTCCTTGAATCAATGTTCTTTTTTACGCTGGCTCCGAAGCCAAATTAAATCAATGTTTGACAGGGGAAGGACCTTCGTTTGTCTTTGTCTGAGAGCCTTTTCTAACGGAATAAATACAGTGTATTTAAAAGGTGTTTTAAAGGTCAACAGCACACGTTTCAACATGCTTTTAATAAATTTTATGATTGTGATGTAACCTGTTGCCAGGGAAGGCATTTTTTTGTAGCCTGAGGAGGAAGAAAATTGAACATAGTATAAGCAAAACCAGTAAAATTGTCTGTTCATCACATTTTTCATGGATCTTACATATAAAATGGGCTTTTTGCCCTCTTGCATTTTGCTTTTGTTTATAGTTTTCTTTTAGAAAAAGTATTTGTATTATATATAATAAAAGTTTCAGCAACATATTATAAAAATATATTTTGGGATCTACTATTTAAATATAACACTCTTACAGTAAATAAAATGAAACGGCTTCTATCGTGTGTAAAAATAAATATATATATTCATGGGAGTACTATCAACTCTAATTTTAACAAATTATAAATACATTGCAATGGCAGTGTACTTAAAACAAGCTCAAAGGTTATGTTTTCCAGAGGGGAAAACGCAGAATTTCAAAGTTCTGTGATTGGATGTGGAAACCCATGTAGTTTTGCAACAACTCTTGATCACTTTTAAGTGTTCTCCAGCATTTTACAGTTTCTGAGTTTGATATAGCAGTAAATTTTGATAAACTCAGGCATACTAATGGATTCATTTTAATGGATCCAAAGCTGCAGTGTCTACAAGCAATAAAAACTACCTAGAATACACTGTAATTCAATTTTAGTGCTTGTTAATTAGTTTATGTAAGAAACCATAAATTATTATTACATAACTGTAATTTTTGCAAGTGCTATTTTAAGCAGTTGGTGTGGAATTGGGTGCATGTGACACAGCCAGTATGACAGAGTGCTAGCGTTATTCTGTTTACAATAAACAATCTGAATTTAATGTTTGGAGTTCTTAATTTGTTTCATTTTATTTTTTTGCATACTGGTAATGTTACATCTATCAGTCGGTGCATGTTTATTAGTGTACGTTAATTGTGATTTTCTGCTATCTAGTTGCCTGCAGTAGTGAGGCTGAAGACCGTTGCTTGAGAAGTGTTCCTAGTCACTCCTGGGGAAGTTTCAGAGGACTTCTTAGGTAGATCTGCCTCTGTTGTGCTCTTGAGTGCATGAAAACTTGATAATACAAAACCAGAAATACTTGCACGAGACAGGATTTCAATTATCCAATCTGAAATGGTAAATCTTGGAGCATTACTGTAGCCAGACTGGGTTGTACCCTGTGCAGCTTTACAGTGTTGCTTTTGAGAAATTACTTTCCCTGGTCATTTTCTTTGTTCTGTGCACTCCAGAAGATTACGTTTAGAAAGGTTAGGAGTGAGTATGATTGTTAGAACAGTAGACAGTGTCAGTTTTGAACTCTGACAGTGTAAAGATACAAAGTCAGCAGGCACTTCTGCTGATATGAAGGGGCTTCTTGTGGTAATGTCTGACAGGTTGCAATGTTTAAAAAGATTGGGTTTGTCCTTGACAGTGGGAGGAGTGATTCGTACTCTCAGTGGAGAAATAAAATGCCTGCAACACACCTGGAAAATTATTTGTCCATACCATCAGAACCCTCTTTCTCCACTTCCAGTTTTTAGGGACTGGTGACATTGGCTTTATTGTCTTTTGAAAAAAAAAAAAACCCAAACTATCCAAATTTACTTCCACTGTTCCTGTTAGCTATTAAAAATGCTTCAGCTTTTTCAGGTTATTGTTTAAGTTCTTGAACACGAACAGCCCTTATTGATGATGTGTTCTACAGCGTAATTATGATGTGTGGAGAAATGCCTTTTAAATTTTATTTAATTTTTCTAGCTCTTACTTTGACATGAGGTCAGTGAGTTTTATTCTTCCTTCTCTCTACCATTTAACTAGTTAATTTGGTTTTGCTATAGCTCCTCTGTAAAGTGAAAAAGTTATCTTCTACACCTTCCTTTGTTTTTCCCGCATTTCCTTAACAGCTGATCATTGAACCGATGTGGTCACCTACAATGGCTCCTGGGTCCTTCCCTTGGGCCGGTACCTAATTTGATATTCAAATCCAGCTCTGAAATCCGTTGTTTTCAAGTCAGTTTTTAATACTGTTGCTGCATAACTGCACAATACAAGGCACCTCTGTACTATTTTAAGAAAGAAGAGATCCGAAACTTGGGCACCTTTCTTACTTTGCTTGTAATTTCCAGAGAAGCCTGACTGATGTAGAAAGGCTTTTACTTGAAACATTTCAGAGCGGGCTGACCATTCAAAGAATTTGCTTGTAAGTTACAGTCTGTGCTGTGGGTCAAATCTGAACTGCAATGCAAAGGAAGAAAGTGTGCGTAAGGCCAAAGGCCCAGCAGAAGGGGAAACGCCACAGTTATGACAGGTTACTTGAACTTACTTGAACAGAATTTAAGATTGAAAGTATTTATGGCTTCTTAATATTTCTAAGCAACCCCTTGGCTGTTAATTACTAGTGAGGCACTATGGGATGTCAACCCCGGTCTTTAGTGATGCAGAACAAAATTCTGAATTAAATATCTGTACTGTTTGTGCAGCACGTGAGGGAAGATGGACAGGTCCAAGGGACTTCAGGTTACTGTTGCACTGAGCGAGGAAGTGACCAGGCTTAGCCAGTGGGAAATTCAAGTGAGAGGCATCCAAGTTTAAATTCTATATCTTTCTGAGGATTTGCCACTGTCTTACTGTGTGTTAGATGTGCTTCCTTCTGCATCAGATTTCCATTACAGGTTTTCACTGCTAGCTCAGTTTTCCTTTCAGGAAGGGAGAGGAAAGGATCGTGGTACATTGTAGCATCTGCCAGTCATGTAAACTTCTCACTGGAGCAGTGGCTGGAAGTTGGGACACTCTTCCAGCCCTCCCTTCTGCTGGTACACGGAACTGGGTGTTCCATGGTACATATATGCTCATATTCTGGTGGTGAATGCTTACTCCACACGGTTAGAACAGGTTCAAGAAAGGGAATGGGGAGGTCCCCAGCCTGCATTACCAACCTCCTGGGAAGTGGGAAAAATGGAGATAATACTAATAGTAAATGGAGTTGATTTTTTTGGTAACTTGCACTAACTGCTGAGTTGTTGTATAGAAGAACATGCTTTATATGTGAAGTCTGTTGTAAAGGATGAACTCCAATGACTGAAGAAATAGAAGGAGACTTGGTTGTAGATTCCTGGGAGAAGTAGGAGATCAATACTAATGCTTTTTACATAGTTAAGTCTGAGTCAATTTGGAGCATGTGCAAAAATGGTATTCTGGAAAATAGAAAACACACAGTGTGGGTGCATGCAAATGTTCATGAAAGATGAGACTGGACTTTGAAAATCTAAATCTTGGATGTGATGTCTTTTAGTGGACAGGAGTCCAAAAAATTTGCTGAGTAGAATTAAGCAGTGCACTTGACAAGGCAATGTTAAAATATCAGAAATATGTGAACGTTTTGCAGCAGTTGTGCTCAAACATGCTTTGCTTGGTTTTCTGCAACTTGTCTAGCTTGCTTTGGAATGAAGTAATGTTAGCAGGACAGGTTTCAACCCAAATGATAATTTGTGCTTGTGTGCAAAAGCCAGGGAAGGTCACAACAGATGAGTGCTCATCAGTGCTCTGGTGTCAGTAAGCTGTCACTTTATCTTCTTGTCATTGCAGTAACTTTTAGCCTGCTCATACTTGTGTGTTCTAAGCCTTCTGCAGTACCAGGGGGGGAAAAAGTGTTCCTTGTGACCACTTCCTGCAAATGAAACACTCTTTTGACTGTGAGATACAATTGTCTTTCACTGGCACATTTCTGTTAAGGGTGAAGCTTCAGGAACCTTGAAAAAAAACCCCAAACTATGTATGCAGCTAATTGTTCCATTCAGAGATTGGATCAATATTGATTTCCAGATGAAGTTGTAGGAGGATAAAGTAATTGTGACAAATCCACAGCCTTAGATGTATTTTGGGAACACAGGAATCTGGCATATAACTGGATCTGGCATCTCCACAAGCTGATTGTTTAGTTCTGATACTTTCTATCATCTTCAAAGGCATCTGCTGTTCATCTTGCATTACACCACATCTTGTTGTCCAAGGGGAGATGACCAGAGTGCTCCCATTGTCACATCACCTAAGCGTCACTAATATCCCTTTAGCACTGCTGTGGCCTGCATGCCTGTTCCTAGGATATTTTTTCTGAACTTGCCTTCTAATTGTGGCAAGCGCTATCCATACAGTTGTACAGATAGGGCATCTACAGTGTGTCTAAGCCTAGAGAGTCACGCTGGACTGCAGTGGAAGCTCAGCAAAGTGGGAGATGTAAGCAAGTAGAACTATTTCAAAAACAATTTGAAAACCGGTGCTACTCAGCTGCAGCAGGAGACTGATCTGCTGCTGTATGAACAATGTGATCTTATTGCTGTATTATAATAAAAACTTACCTTATGCAGCCCTGTCCTGGCAGCAGGCAGATTTAAGAGTGGAATAGCTTGTAGGCTTTGTGTAACTTAAGGAATGCATACAAGAAGAATGTTTGTAGTTTGGATTTTCCACTTGAATTTAAATGTCAGTAATTACTAGTTTAAAGATGTTATGAATGTGAAAATACAAAAGATTGTATTAAGTTCGGTGTATACAAAATGTAAGAGTGAGCTGGGGTGCGTGCCCGCACCATGAGCCACTTAATAAAGATACTGTTGAAATGGAAGGTAGTGCATGTGAGTTGAAAGCATCGAGTTGCATGCCATTTTGCACTTCTTGTCTGATAATCATGTCTCTGTCATGTCATTGTGTATAAAGTATAAATTCCCGTGAAAAGGCATCGTGTTATGTCTGTCTGTAAACTACCAATGCCCAACCGTGGCTCTGTATAGCTAATAATATGTATTAGGCTTTTCTAAATGTTGCATTGAGTAGTTATGAGTGCGTACAAGACCTTGTTTTTAGGACACCTTGTAGAGTCTGAATAGTCTAAGTTTCTTTGAGCTTTGAAAGCAACAGAATAAAAGGTAGCAGAATGTCTTGTTAATTTTATTAACTCTGTATTCTCTACTAAACAGATACAAAAAAAGGCAGTTGACATAATTTGGAGATTAAACCCTAACTAAATCATTAAGATGTCCTGACAGTTAGAGTAAATGTGTTGCCCTGTAGTATGTTGATAGCCCTAGATTATAAACTAGGTGTCTCTTAAAATGGTTTTGGCATAAATTCTGACTAGTCTTTTATAATAAAGTTGGAATAGCTTGTTGGTGCTGGAATTACTGTAACATTCAGCTTTTTTTCTTTAATTTGAGATCTGGATTTAAAGTCTCAGCCTTGTATTGAAAGAACATTGAACAGAGTCTTGTAGTTCTCTATCTTGTTGGATTGAGCTTTAATTTGGTGACTGTGTTTCAGAGATGTGTGACAGAGATCTATTACAAAGATGCTGGAGGAGCTGCTTTGTTATTCCCCAGGAGTAAGAAGCAAAAAGAGAAACCCTGAGATAATGTATACCGACACTTGTGAAGTGTGCATTTGTTATGTAATTAATCTGTCACTTTTTCTTCAGCTAAAGTAATTAATATACCTTCCAAAACTGTGTGGAAAGATGTAATAAGTCTGGTTGTCCAGCAGCTCTGGAAGAGATAACTGTTCAGCAAATGGACTGCAACACAAAATCAAAAGCAAGTAATAGGTTTGTGTGTGCGATTAAAGCAGACTGTAAGGGATAGCACAGTCAGTAAGCTTAAACTATTTTACTTATTCTTCTGGTAGTTTGTGGGTCATGGAGATTGCTGAGGTGCCCCCAAATGTGATATGAGAAAAGTCCTGGTGATTGCATGCACAGTCCTGCTAGGCTGGCATTGCAGCTGAGAGAGTGCACTGCTTGGAGAGGTGTAAAGAATGTGGATAGCACTACAGTGTCCACAGACCAACAGCAGCTCTCGCATACAGAAAGCTGAATTGGTCATATTTCGTTCTTATCTGGAATTATGACTGACCCAAGCTGTCAGGAGAGGAAAGACCTCTGCTGGCCCTTTGCAGCCCTGGATGCAATGGGCAAACAGTGTAAGTTCTGTTCTTGAGCAGCAGCTACAGCAAATCCTCCCTGCTCAACAGGTCTTTCTATCCTTTGGTTTGATTTAATATTAGATGTTACTGCCTTTTCCTGGTCAGAAGGGAAGTTCAAGTCCATCTCCTCTGTTGCAGTTTTTACAGTTGCTATTAGTGCTGTTGCCTCCAGTGCCTCATCTACAGAATGAACAGCACAGCAGAACTGGGTGGTTTATTCATGGTGCTGCAAGACTTTGGTTTGATCGGTTTTGGTACCTGAGTCTTCAGAGCTGGCACTTATCAAAATATTTTTTTCACCTGGTAAAGCAAGTAGGAGTGACTTAACTGACAGTAAATATTGAACTCTTGAGTGCCATTTTTGCAGTAACAAATTCTACATCAGGATTGTATCCTTAATTTGCAGAGGAATGTTCAGGATTATGATGTAGTTGTGCATATTCAATCACTACTTCCTGCTGCTTCACCAGGTTGGGATAGGGGAAGGCTAGGAAAGGAAGAACTGAATCTTCTTTGTTGTTGTTAGGTTTTCTCATCTGTTTCAAAATTTAAAGAAAATTTGCTATGCAAGAAATCAAATTTCATATCTTAATTTGTAGAAAGTGTCAAGTTTTAAAAAGCACTAAAGTTCAATTCTCATTGCTTGGAAAACAGCATTTACTTCCCAAAAAATCATCTTAAACAGTTCACGATAAAACAAGCAGCTTTTGTGTCATCTTTCCTGCACACTGTAACTAAACTTCCTCTTGGTGCTATACAGTACAGCATTTGCTGTTGTTCCCTGTAGCCTTGTAAAGAGTTGTGCATCTCTTCTTAATGCATGCAAATTATTTTCTTCGTTCTGCTGAAGAAAACAGTGTATTATGCTACAGATAAAACTATAAAATTTTAAATGCTCCATCAGAGAAAATAAATCACTTTTAAATTGCAGAGATGGTCCAGGTGTGTATTTTGTGAGGAGTGAGACCATGTGAAGGCTTTATCTTCACCAGTTTAGTGTTTCATTAGGTGTGCTATGGCTAAAACGGCTTTCCAAGGGCTCTCCAAGGTGGTGGTGATGGCAGCCCCACTTCCCCCTGCTCCTTGGGGGGAGCATCTGTCCCCAGAGGTGTGTGGGACTAGGTGGCAGTGCTGGAGGCAGCCAGGCCCTGGGCTGCCACAGGCTCGGCTTCATCTCACAGCTGCCTCTGGCTTTTTTTCTTTTAAAAGGGATGTGAGGTTTCCATGAATTAGAGAGTTAATTTGCAGCAACAAGCAGAGCTGCAGCTTTGCTGTGCACCGAGCACAAGACTGACGTGATGCTTATTCTGAGACAGAAAAACTCCCATATATATAGCAAAACCCCACAGATGTATATCAGGTCTTGAGATTCGTCAGCACAGCAGAACGCTGGTGCTGCTCCCTCCTGGCCAGCCCTGGGGGAGGTTGTCTGTGTGGTGTTGCCACTGTAGCAACAGGCACCACGGGGAAACTCCGGAAAAGAGAAGCAATTTTTGCCTTTGAAGCAAGTTGCAGAGAAGGGTGGGGGAGGCTCTGCAACAGAGCGATTGGTCACCTCATGGACACATCCCTTCATGAGAATAAAGTGCTGGTGGCACAGACATAGGGGTGTAATTGTGAAGTGTTAAAAGAAAAGGAAAATTGGAAGCCGGAGGTGGGAGAGCAGTCCCTCATTTTGTGTTACTGTGGTGACACAGATGAGTGTTATCTCCCCCGGGGAGAGCCACGGGATCTGTCACGTGCTGGATGTGCCAGCAGTGAGGACATGTGTGTCTGTGTGATAAGCCCACGTCACTGGCATTTCAAGGTTCTGGAAGGCAGCAAAAGAAATGAGGCATGTACTCTGCGCCAGGCTCTGATGGTGATCAGACTTCCATGACATCTTCTTTCCCCTGTCTCTGGATCCACATCCTGCTCCTCTGGCAATCTCAGTGCTCACCTCTTTGTCACTTCCTTCATACAGTCTGTGATCTGCTAGCCCTGAGCCCTCTGTGTTATGAATTAATGCCAAGATTTCTTACAAATTTTTCTCAGTGAGTACTCAGTCCTCAATCTCTTTGTCCCGCATCCACTGCAGCTGTTGCTGAATCCACGTTTTATCTTTTGCCTTTGAGTAGGATAGGCTAAGCAGGGAAGTCACTGCTAGCTCTGGAGGAAAGGCTTTCTGCTTGGAGGTGCAGCTGCACTGCAGGTAGCAATAAGGTGCTAAGATCCATTTCTTCTCTTACTGTGCCCCTTACACACACACACACACACACACAAAAAAAAAAAAGTGGGAAATTCCAATTCAGTTTCATCAAATCCCAACTGAGCAGCTTCAGACTTCAGATCTGCAAGGTGTTTGGGAAGAGTATTCATACAAGTCACGAAAGCCTCAACCACAAATCTGAAGTCCTCACCGCTTAATTTTCAGTTCCCTGCTTCGAACTTTGAGCCTGTTGGGGACTGGCCACAAATTCTCATGAGATGACTAAAGTGTCACACTGACCTCTCAAAAGTTTGCACTATGTCCTCTCATCTCTAGACTTTCTAATCTAGGGGAGTCTGTGTCCATGTAGGTTTGTGCAGGCACGAGTGCTGGAAAAGAGGAGCAGCAGGAGCCTTCATTGCAGAGCAAAGGAAGCAAAACTGCTCTGGCAGCAGGAGGTAACTCGCACTGACTGCGTACTTTGCGCAGCGAATGAATAACAGTAGTACACAGGAGCCAGGAACTGTCTGCCCCTTTCTCTCTTCTTTGTGATGCAGCGGGAGCTGCCTTTTCACCTGCCTCATCTTCCTGAGCATCCCTGGGCTGCACCTGGCCGGGGTGGATGGCTAAGACGTCTGCTGGGAAGAGATGCCTGGTTTGCCCGTTGGAAGGATAAACCGCTTATCCTGCTTTCTGTAATTCTGTCACAGAGAGCAAAAGCTCGTCTGACTGATTTAACTTAAAGGTAAGTACAAGGCAATATGGTTGAAGGAGATAGAAAATGGAGAAAGGATTTTCAATCAGCTGATGTGTATTTAAAGGCTTTATTCTGCTTGCTCTCTCTTTCTAAAAATAATTTCTTTTCTGGTTTGGAGAAATAAGATACAAATGATACCCTGGCAAGAAGTGCATAAAATGTGACAGATTAATAAATTGTCTTCTCTAGAGCTGTAAGCTTGAGAAGAACATTCCAGAGATAATGCGTGTTCTTGGCTCGAGAGAAGTCCTGTCCATTAGAAATATGCCCCTCTGAATACTGATCTGAACTTTCAATTGAATAATTGCTCTGTGAAATTTGAAATAGTTTGAATTAAGTTCCCATTCACCAATAATGAATAACATCACAGTTGGTGATTTTAAATGTTGCTGAATTAATGATGACACTTTGTTAAATTCCCTTTTGTCTTCCCTGTGTCAGTTTTTTTTAATTTCAAAGATCTCAGCTGATGCAGACAGTGTATCCCCCCAGTGCAGGGGAGAGATGAGTCAGAGATTTGTCAGCTCAAGTGGCCTTAGACCTGCTTATGCCTACAAACTGCTGTGCTGCGCGTCTGAAGGGATGGCATGTGTATATATTAAAGAAAGAGACCGAGAAAGCAAAAGCTTCCTTGCCAAGCTCCCTCTCTGCTGCAGTCTTTCACAGAGAACAGGTCAAAGTCACACACATTGTACTGTAATAAATTACCTAAATCTAGCAGTAAAGAAAAAGGTGAGTTCACGTAGGCAAGTCAGGGTGAGTCTGAAGGTGAGTTTTCTGAGCTGACTGCATCAGTCGCATGGCTGCCTCGCAAGGAGGAAGTGCAGGTGCTCCATCCTCCTCCCCAGTGCCCAGCTCCTGCTGCTGGGGCCTGGAGTTGCTCCTGCAGGAAGGACACTACAGGCCTTATCCTGGCTTGGTCCAAGCCATGCTCTTGGGTTATGTAGATTTATGTTAAGTCTGATACGAGTCTCTTACATACAGTACAAAAAGAACACATGGATCTGTTGTTCCAGCACCTTTCTTCACACAGTTTTTAATTCAGCCTTGTAAATCTGAGGTCTCCAAAGAATTTTAATAGTAGCTGTTACTTAAATAAGACCACTACTTGATTAACAGTGTTAGCTGTGACTGTACACCCGGCACATGATGTAGATATGTGAGTGAACTCCGTACACAAAGCACTGCTTTGGAAGCCGGGCTGCACAGCTGCCCCTGAGGCCTCTGACAGAGCCGTGTGCTCCTGCTGCTTGAGGCGCACAAGCTCCAGGCAGAGCAAGTGCTGCTCACCCCTTCCCACAGGACCCCCCACAGGAGCTCATGTGCAGCATTTTTGGTCAGAGCTGGTTCGCATATTGATGCCTCACACCACACACCATGTAAACGCCCCTGATCTGCCTCATCTCCAAAACTGCAAACTAAACATGATTCAAAGGCAAGCCTGCAGCCACGACTTAAGAGAATCATATATGTGATGGGATGAAAAATTACACCCTTGCTGATGACTGGCCTGTCTTTAAAGCTTTACTGTGGTCTCTGCATTTTGGTGTCGGAGCCTTCTAAGGTACCACTAAAAACAGAGGGTTTATAAATAAAAATACTGTACCTTCTGAGGGAGAAAAAAAAAACCAGTGCATGCACTTTTTCAACGCAGCAGATGATTAGCCTCAATGCCATCCGTAGGTGAGACAAGCAGCAGCAAACTCAGCTGTCTGCATTAGGCTGTGCTTTCACCGCCTGGTGATGGCAGAAGGGAACCTGGGCCTTTTATGCCTTTGCCTCACAGGCCTTTCCTAAGTTCTAGGAGATCTGGCCTTGGCTTTGCTCCCCAAGCAGGACAGGGGCTGTTCTGCCAGCCTGGCTCCAGTACACAGGAATTGCCCTCAGGTCAGCCCAGGGCTCCAAGCTGCCACTGCCCCAGGGGAGGCCCCTTGTGCAGGCACCTCATAACCTGGCACCAGCTTAGGTCTGAAGATCCTTTTGTTGCATCCATCATTAAATGAAAGGAAGGGAAAGAGGGTCTCGGCCCAGCTCTGAGCTTTCTCCTGGCAGCCCTTGCAGCTGTCCTGCTGCTGGAGCTGGGAGCAGGTTACCCCTGCTGCCCCGGGGAGCTGGTCACAAGTGGTGGCCGGGTGTCAGGACAGGGGCTTCAGCTGCGGTTGCAGGTGTGTCCTCTGGACACAACTCAGCCTTGAGCAGGAGCATCAAGATCTCACCCAGAAGAATCCTGCTAGCATCCAGCACTCATGTGGAAGGTAGGAACAGGCCAGGTGCAGTATAATTTGAAATACCAGGTGGCATATCCAAGCCTCATTGCATCACAGAGTTGCTCTATGATGACCTCAGCTCATCCAGCAAAGATCATACCTGCGTTGTGTAACAGCACCTTGAACCAGATGAAAATAATTCTGCAAGAGCATCCAGCTGTCACAAATCAGTCAAATACAGATGAAAACCCCCACTTCTCTACGGGGATTTGACGCTTTATATCATCAAGTGGTTGCCCTGTTTCTATAGATGAAAAATGGAGTTGGCTTGTAGGAAAAAAATTGGATTTTGCAGGTATAAGTGACCCTGCAGTCCTTGCCTATAGCACCCTTCACACTTCAGTCACTACCTGATTTTGTTTCATTGAGTGATTCATCAGATCCCCCAACTTTTTGGCACACGCTGCCATTGGCAGGTGAGCCCCCCACACAAGTGCAAGAGCTTTGTTATCAAGATTGAGCAAAAAAGCAGATTCTGTTTTGTGTGTGCTCATTGGCAGGGTAGGATAAACAGATGTTTCCTTTCATAATGCTGATGTATTTCAGAAGACAAAATGGACAATATGCACTACTTAAGACAAAAGAACCAATTTCACCTGTTAATAGTAACTAGAATTTAACTTTCTTGTACCCTCTCCCCATCCTTCTGCTTCCTTGACCTATTGGACAGGGAATTTTACTGTATTCAGTTCTTCTGCAAATCAATTAGTAAAGAAAGTGACTTGACTTTCAGAAAAGGGTTATTACAGGAAAAAAAAAAGGTATTTTTAGGCCATCTAATTACATCTCAAAAATGCAATAATAAGGAAAAAAATCTACTTTGGGAATACAGGAAATGTTAGGATTCAAAAATACAGCACTACTTTTGGAATCTGCTTACCACATGCCATCTAATTGTGGTGCACATTTGATTTGTCCTAATTACACATCAGTGTATTTGCCTTCTGACTGAAGCAGAACTGCCACAAACTGAATTCACCTTGCACCTTTTGCCTTTTGCACCTTTCCTGTGATGCGCAACGGCATTAGCCTTGTTCTTTTAAAAACACAGTAGAAGCAAACCAAAACTAACCCCTCCATGCAACCTGCACATCAGGGCTCATATATAAATCCTCAGTGTCTCATGGTCATGTTCCTATGTGTACAAACACAGTGTAGCACTGGCTCAGGGGCTACCATTCATAAGGACATAGTTTAGGTACAAGAGGATTACCTGCCTTCCCTGATGATTATGCAGCTGCCCAATGGGATGAATTCAAGTCTTACACACTGCTTTTTTATAACACTTTGTTAATTTGTTCCTGAGGAGTATCCAGATGCAACTAATTACCCTGTCACAAGGCTCTTAAAGCTGACCATCTAACAGGCTTTTGAATGTAACCAGCTTACATGTGATAGAGGATGGTTTGTTCTGACTTTCTTTGAACAGTCATATGTGCCTGCCCTAAATGGTTATATTCCTCACTGATGAGGCACTTGAGGGGAGGTTTATGGCATTTAATTAATGTGGTAACAGGGATTATGGAAGACGCATTCTGCTTGTCAACAACAGGTTTGCAAATAGTTACTTAGGTAACACCGGAACGCAAGCTGCATTGAATAAGGACTTTGGCCACCATTGTGACAGTGAGAAGCCAGTAACATTGGCTCCTATGTGCACCTCACACAGTTTGGAGAGCTGGCTGCAGTATTGTTTCCCATTCTAGCAACCTCCTAAAATTACACCATCTGCAACTGCAGCTTTCCATGCAGGGATTTTTCACAGTCTTGGTACTTAGTTGAAGAGACTGAGGCAGAGAAAGCTCAATGCTACAAGGCACAGGGTACTGGCTTTGCTGAGGATGTACTCAAATTCATGCTTGGTCAAGAAAGACCCCACAATGCTCAGGTTTTAGAGAAGACAAGATCCCTGACATCTGGGACAATTTCCATGATGTGCTGCTGGAACTGTCTCTCAAGTGTCTCAACCAATGCCAACAGTAAAGCTCAGTTATGTTTTTCTTGGTCCTAAGCTGCAGCTCAGGGCGAAATATTCCTGTAGGCTGCTACTGAATCTACTGTCAAGTGTTACAGAAAGTGATTCCAACAAAACAAGCCTGGGATGTAGTTCAGCAATTACTCAAATGCTTTGAGCAGGAGTTACTGAGAAGAGCATCATGGACTGTAATCACCTATTCTGACTCCATCCAAAACAGCTTAAGACCTCAAGGAAATAAACATATATTTCCTGTCATTTGGCATATAACTAGCTACCTGTAAATGTTATAAATGTCTTTAAAAAAAAATTATTTACTTATTAAATCTCACCACCTATTAACCAGAAGAGCTTTCACTTTTGAGCCTCTTTAGAAAGCAAGCTAGCACAATTCTGTTCATAAAGAATCTAAGGCTGAACAAAGAATTGCGGGCATCTGTATTTCTGAAATCACTTGCGAATTTACCGCTTAGGTTAGTTTGCATTTTCATTTTTCTTTGAAACAAGATGGGAAAAGAAGCCATTACCGGTAAGATGGTTTACGATTTAAAGATAGTGCAATTCTGTGTCTGCGAGAGCAGACAGGGTTTGGTAATGTGGGAAGGTCACTTGCATTGCATGGTATTTAATCTACGCTAAGTGGAAAGCACTTTAATTTTTATAGTGCCATGAAATTTAACAACATTGTGGGGTAGAGAACCCTGCAGTTAGAAGATACTGGTGCTTTTTCAAGAGAAACCACTGTCAGAACAAACCCACTATTTCTCTGCATTTAAAAGGTACCAAAGAATTTAATTTTCAAGAGAAACCACTGTCAGAACAAACCCACTATTTCTCTGCATTTAAAAGGTACCAAAGAATTTAAGAAAAAACAGAAACTTATGTTTAAATGAAGTTCAGAGTGAATTATCCTTATGGGCTTGCAACAATTTTCTCTGCCCCTCTCAGCAGTCAAAAGAATTGCTGTTACATTAGCTATGAGAAATCCCACTAGCCATTCATGGGTTGGTACTGAGGGCATCTGGTCCAAGTCTCGGATTCAACATGGCATTTTATAAAATGGCTTTTTTTCTACCTCTGAAACAATCTTAAATTAAGTTTTATTTCTTCAATCCCCCCTTCTTCAAAAAGCTTTCATCATGTAACTTGTGGTCCAGAGAGCTTCTGCAATGCTTCTTTGTCCAGAGGGAGTTATTGTAACACTATGTACACTTAACCAACATCTGTCTTAGACTAATATTTCTGCATACATAAATCTCTGAAGCTGAAGTGCAAATAAACTGGAGAAGCAGAGTTTTCGTCATGCACTTGCAGACTTATCTGAAACAGAAATGCAGGCAGCTCATGCAAGAGTAATGCTAGCAACAAACTTTGAGTCACACATGGGATCTGAACCTAGAATTATGCAAGTGAGGTAAGGTAGTAGAGATTTTCTTATATCAACTCAGTCAAACACTTCTGAAACAGCTATCATCTTGCTGCAGAAAAAAACCCAACCCCCACTCTTGATATTCATAAACACAGTACAGAATAAAAAATGGTTTGATCTTATGTATCTTTAGCTTCTGTGCATGAGAATGAGGCTCTTCCAGAGGTAGTGAGTAGGGGTAGGAGCTTCTTGTAACGCAGAGAAGAGACAATTATTCACAAAAGTCTTTACACTGAGAGTAAATATTTGATCACCATGTTCCTTTAACAGCTCCCATTAGCTGAAGCTAAGTGTTACTGTTTGTAGAAATAGTAAAGAAGCAATTGAAAGCAACAACACCCTCAGCCCCTGAAGCTGTGTGTGCTGGATTCACAGTGGCCTGAAGCTGAAGTTGCTTTTTTGGGGGGTTTGATTTTTTTTGTTGTTGTTGATTTTTGGTTTTTTTAATAAAAATAAGCACAGCCTTCCTAAGGAGGCTCACTGCTGTGGCAACTGCTTTTCCATGGCTTAGTCATCCAGCATTAAATGAGGTGCCTGTAAGATGTGTTTTGACAGCTGCTGCTGAGCTGTTTAGCTGAGGCAGTTTCAAGTCATGTCTGCTATTTGCTTTTAGTGGTTCTGGAATGGAGGTTTTCTACTGAGGTACATAATATTGTAAAACAGACATAACTGCTTTATGCTTACAATACTCAGATGTGCAAAAGAGATTAAATACCCAAAGCACATGAATAACTAGCTGGCAAGAATGGCCAAAGAGGCCACAGATCCTTAAACGTTCTTGAGGTGCAGGGCCATGATCTGAAGGACATGGTTCACCTCTGTTTAAAGAGCAGAATTGTTTTTCACTTGCACTAATATTCTTCACACACACATCTAGGGACTGTTGTCTTTTTGGAAAGCGAGATGTATTACCCTAGCTCTTGAACAAGGGCATTGAAGTGGATAAATAATCTTACCCTGGCCTTCTACAAATTAGTAAAGCAGAAAGAATCTGAATGGTTGAACTCTGAATGGTAAACTTTGACACAAATACTTCTAGTATTACAGCTCATTCCAACAGAGCAACATGTTAAACAGCAATGAGGAAAGAAGCCTTGGCCTCAGTGCCTACAAGAACTGAACCAACTCATTAAGGAACATTGGCTTCCAATTTCCCCAGATTATTCTGGAATTCAACGAAACAGTTTAAAATGAGAATCCCCACAAATTATTTTAGAGTGGGAGAGACTGGTGCAAGAAGGTTTGCCTCTGCAGTCAAAAGTGTTAGAAAACGGTACTTAGGTACAGAGAGGCTGTGAGGATAAGGAGGATTCAGTGGCATATTCCGAGCACATATGAGAAAAGTACTCACTTACCTCACTGAGTTAAGTATCAAGTACATGTGGCTTCTCGAAGCATTTCAAGTTTTCCCCCAGAAAAACCCGATAGAAACAGTTAAGAATAATTTGTCAATTTAGTCATGGTAGAAGAGTCAAAGGTCTCAGTTTTGGGAAATGGAGATAAAAGTAAGCAAGCTGGCAACAGCTGATTTCCTCATATGTTAAAATGAAAATAAATCAAGCCATTTAGATTAGTGAAGAAGACAGCAGATACTTTGCAAACACTGCACAGCCTGTAGGTTTTTAGGTCATCTTAAATACTGCCTGCAACAAATTCTATTTAGTTGACAAAATTGTAAACAGATTTGATCTTGACAGCATGTAGTTGTGTGACGGATCAAACCGTTGTGTCAGTCCTAGCAAGAACCATTTTCCAATATGTTGCTATTTACACGTAAGTACTTATCTAAAGCCAAGAAAACCTTCTAGCACAATTTTTTTATTTATAAGAACACATATACTGGAAAAAAGAACTTTTGAAAACTCAGAACAAAGGCTTGTTTCCATAAACAGTTCCTTTCCCAGACTAATGCACTAGTTAACTTTTATCCTTCTCAAAGTTCCTTTCAATCTAACAAGCGCTATCCCAATCAAGTAGCCACATGTCCCTGTCTTTAGAGAAAAAAAACAGAAGGAAAATTAAGGTGACAAGTAACACCTACATGCCAAAATAGAATCACTGTCATTTTAATTACCCTTCAGAAACAAAACTCAAACTGCGCAAGAAGTAATAACTACTTTTGGGGTTTGGGCAATAATTTGTTTCACCCTATATAAGTAGACCAGAGGAGTGACTTTGCAGGGCTGCAGAAGAAGGGTCCTGCGAGCGAGAGGACAACAGCTAAGACTGTTTTTTTCAGAATTCCCTAGCTTTTACTTACAATTCTATCTCATACTTTCCTCTGTCAAACCACCAGCTAACAAAAAAACCACAAACAAAACAAAACCCACAACCAAAACACACATCAACACAAGTTCTGGCAACAGTTGCCTACTAGCAAAGAATTCCACAGCTAGACTTTGTAGTGAGTGTAGCATTTGCACTTTAAAATGGGAAGCAGAATTGTTAGCACAGCATTTTTTATGAGAACAGATAACATTAATGTACTCAGTGATGCATTAAACAAATGTGATCCTAGTTCTCCAACAAAGAAAACCCAAAGTGGCATGGATGCAGAATATTAAATATGGGGTTCCAAAAGCAAGATTATTGATGCAACCATAAATGGATCCCTGACCTTTGTAGCTCTACTTCTCCTAGCGCTCTCCATCAGTAAAACCACTGTGCAGACAAAGACACATATTTGTACATGATTAAAAACTTTTCTAAAAAGCAGGTGGTAAGAAGCTGCTGTGAACAACCCTCAAACACCTCATCCGTACACTTGTCCGAGTTACACAGTATGCATTTAAAAAAGGGGAATCCTCACAGCTGCCACAATACATGTTATGCAGCTGAAATTCTAGTCAAAATCGTGTCTTCAATTAAAAGAGATAATTCTGACTGAAGTCATAATTCCTAAGCATATCTGTTCCTACAAGCACAGAACTACTCTAAGTACTGGAGAGGTCTTAAATAGCTACACAGTAGAATCCTTCTCTGATAACTAAGGGAGACAGCTGACCTTTGAGAAACAACTCCTGATGAGGAGGGAATTAATTATACTTCAAACAAGGCAACTCATGGAAATTCTTATAAAGAGGAACTTTTTGCAGGGGAAAGCGTATGAAGGAAAGAACAACTGTTCAAACAAAAAATAGCGAAAAGTGTAGTATGGCTCCATCTACATCTAAGAGTTTACGACAGGAGAGGATAAAAAAAGGGGAGAAGCATCTTGAATGTATTTATGTAATCACAGCTCAGATAATTTCTGCCTTTATGTTGATATACTCAAAGGTTAAGAGAAATGCGATATAACATCATATCTGTTGTTCTGGAAGTAATGAGACATAAATTAGCCAATAGTAGAAAACATACTTCCTAGAGCCAGTATTCTTTTCAAATGGAGAGGGATCAGTGTACTCCCCAAATAAATGCTGCACATCAGCCAACCCAGAATGCCATAACTCCCAGCCCAAGTCAGTATTATCAGAAGTTGTTAGTGTTGCAGCAATCCTTTCGCTTTAAATGTTTAAGACGCTCATTCCCCTACTTCATTTATTTATCAATACAGAGGAAGAAAAAAAACCAAAAAATATAAATGTAAGTTTAAAGCCTTTCAGTAATTCCTTCATTGATTCCCAAGATATTTCTTTAGGCTATCAACTTGATTATATAAATCCTTAGATGTACATGAAAAATAAAACACATTTTTCACTTATAAGTTTTGCTTCAGACTTTTGTTTAACTGACAAAGTACACTAGGGAGTGTAAAAAATATTTATTCAACCTAAATCAATGCAACTATAAATTGCAGTACTTCAGAACAAGATTTACAACAGAGTAATGACCTTTTGCCACTCAGGTGAAGTTTTATAATCCATACAGTATTTTTATAATTGTATTTTTACAACAGCTTTAGCTTCCCAGAGGAGACAAGGAGCTTTTCAATCAGCTAGGTTTCAAACACTATTTTGCACCATTATCTTCATGAGACTTAAAAAAACTGTAATAAATTGGTTGGAAATATACACAGTGAAGACGACTGAAAAGCTGTTTTCTCGAAATGAGGAATTCTGTAAGAAATACACATTATATTGTTTCAAGACTATCTTACAGAAAGCAGCAACAAGCAGAGGTTGCTACTCTATTTAGAGTTTTATATAAAAGTGAGCCCACTAAGACAAATATCATCAGCATACTTACAAGATTATAGGAATTCATCAGTTATAGCAAGAACCTCAAAATTATTTGATATTGATTGAATGTATAATTTTAAATACCTGTATAGTTTTTGAATACTAGTTGGCCATTATATACAGTTCTGTACAGCTCTAAAATATTACATCTCAGTAATTTAAGATAAACATACTATAGAAAAGGTACTATATTTTCAATTTCTCTAACATACATTATTGCAGTCAGATATGAAGTTCATTCTGCATTTGCCTAATTTCTGGTGAAAAGAAATATTTACTTAGGAATACTCCCACAAAATGATTCTTTTCAAAACCTTTCTCCATGCATCTGACATACTAATATGAACAAGGAAAAATAAAAACAGCTTTGAGAAAAACAAATAAATTGCTATTAAGAAAAAAACTTCAAATACTAAATCTAGGCTAGGTCTGGTATGAACATTAAATGGCTGCATCACATTTGTCAAAATTGAACTTCACAAAAGAGTTAATTTTTGTTGAAGTTAAATTTATAAATACATCAAATTGCTGAAGTGCTAATGTCTCCCTCAGCTGGCTACTTTGAACACATTGTAGCAGTAAAGCTTACTGTATAAACAAACTTACTTTATTACACATTTAAGATTTATCCTTTAGTCCTTTACAGAATGGAGCCAAGTTGCCTTAAGAGTGGCCAGCCTGCCGCTAGGTACCACGGGCAGAGCAGGTACTCAAAGGGTAGTGCTGCCTTTTCCCACTGGGACCCTCCCACTGGAGCCACTATGGGCAGCAAAGCACCCAGTCTTGGTACAGAACTGAGTTAGGCACCCAGGTCTGGAAGTTTAGAAAGGTGCCTCATCCGTCAGTTAAAATGTAGCTTTAGTGTCCGATATTGTTCTCTCACATATTCACTGCTCTTTGTACCTGTAGGGACATTTCCATCATCAAAAGTAGCAGGAAAACCAAACAAGCCCTCTAATACTTAACTACTTAAGCAACTGAAATTTACTTCCTGTCATGTAATTATTTTACTGTGGAGGAAAAAAAAATGCTATCCAGCACCAATTACTAAACAGTAAAAGAGCAATGAGAAAATAACACCAGGCACTGCAGAAGATACAACAGAACAGTAAAAATTATCAGTAATAAAATAGTCACCTGGAAGCCATGCTAATTTCAGCACCTACTACTTAGATGGCTAAAGCTGACAGAGCTCTGTAGAGTGATCTGTCTTCTGCATTCTCTTAGCAACCTCTTAAGTATTTTGCACTCCTTTAAGGAAACCTTTATTGACTGCTGTCCCACAATTACTTCTTCTTGGTAATGACTCACGCTTCCTTTCTAAAAAGAAAAATCCCTTCATATTGTGTAATGCTGGACTGGATAATAATGGGGGTATGAAAACACATATAGAAAAGGCATTTGGATATAACCTGCATTAACTACACAATGGAAAATGATGTTGTTCTGCAGTTGATGCTTTTTGCCCCTCAACCCACCATTCAGCACATTGGCTCAAAGGAAATAATTCATAAGCCTGTGGCCCAACAGAAATACCCAAAAATAATGAAAGCCAAATCACATTCTTAGGTTCAGTGGTTGCTAAAAAGATTTACCCTGCCACAAAACAGTACTTTATTATATTTAAAGAGAAAAAAATAGGAGCAGCAACTTATCACAATTCTTCACTACTGTGCAATAACGATGGAACCAATACAGCATGGAAACCTGTCAGGTAGGACTGTACGATGCCTGGAGATCACAGCGTTATGCTCCTTCTTGCTCAGGATAATTTAAAATTTTGCGGTGAGCTTGGCGCAAATATTGCTGCTGTTTGAAGTACACCTTAAAAGCTCCTTTTATAGCAACAAAAGCAATTCCACCCTGAAATAAAAAGACATTTTGAAAACCTGAGTCATATCAGTGCAAACATTCTTCTTAAAAACTTACGGTCAAAAAGGATTTTTTTTTTTTCCTCCAGTCATATAATATTTTCTTTTGAAGTTAGCTAATGAGGACAACTCCAAATGAGCATCTCAAAGTTTTCTGTCACAATGCAGATGTTAATGTTACTTAAAGGGATCACATACTGCATCTGTAAGACCTTTTGAAAGTTTGTATTTCCTTGGAAGCCTGATAAATATACACAAAATATATCCTACATAAAGAACAAATTAAAATGCATATAGGTATCTGCTTTCCTTCCCTTCTCTGATAATACACTATACACAGCACAAGGAATAATTACTATTCCGTAATCAGGCTGTGAAAAAGGTCATCTGCTAAAAGCAATCGTGGAATGAAATAAAATCTGATCTTTCTAACACATTTTTTTTCGTAGAAGGTTTTACAATATTTTTATCTCTGGTCTTCCAAGAAGAGGCCCTAAGAAGCCTTTGGTCTGCATCAATGGTTGAATTACCACTGTTTCTACTATATGGAAGAGACAGGTGCATAAACATGTTGGAACTTAGAAGATGGGCTGAAGTGACAGTCAGATGACCAGGAATACCATCTTACCAAACTCAGTGGGCTTCCCCTGGAAAGGCTGCAAACCAGGGAGGTTATTCATAAAGGAAAAGATTCTCTTCTCTTTGACCTCCCTATCTTCAGCTTCTGTGGAGAGTTTATTTTTTTCTCTCCTTATCGAAATAAGTAAAAGAGGGTTTCTTTCTCTCAAAGAAGTAGTTAACAGACACTAATATGAAAAGGCAGATAATATAAACCCCAGTCTTCCCTTATAGAGACTGTTCTTAGAAGATGCTAGTTACTCATCTTCATGATCACACTTAATTACTGCTAGGGTCTGCCTAGTACAGTACTAGACACAAGTTTCAGCCATGCCTTGAACTGAGATTTGTTTCAGTCATAAAGGGCAAAGTCTCGCACACATCTGTCCCCTGCCAAGATCAGCGACCTTAAAAAAAAAAGACCCTTTCCCTTAATCAAATGCCACTCGAGTTCTAGATCAATTTATGTTTCTTTTTGCTTTTCCTCCCTCCCCCACAACACTTCATATTGCCATATTATTGTTTATAAAATCAACAGTACTAGATCTTACCAAGATTGTCCTTTGTAAATTTGAGTTAACGCTGCTGAACATCAGCTTGCCAACTATTGTGGCAATAGTAGGGAAAACTAAAGCTCCACATAGAATTCGGGTAGCAGAGACATGATCTGCTAAAGGGTTGGCTTCTGCTGGAATACGAGGAACAGGACATCCAATGCCTACAGAGGTAAGAGTGCAGGAAGAAATGGTTACATAGCCACTACTTTAAACACAAGTGCCCACCCGAACTCCATTACAAATCTATAATCCAAAAATCTATAATCCAATTACTCTTTGGGAACTATCCCTCTTCACAGTGAGTATCCCATTTCAATTAAATTACTGTATTCATTTTTACTTTCAAAATAAGATCCATGATTTTTTGTAGCTTGTTTTGTTACTAAGGCCTTAAAGAAAACTGTGCTCCTGCTCCTCTTGCCCCACCTTTCTTAGTAGGTACTATACA
This sequence comes from Coccyzus lansbergi, assembly GCA_033558105.1. NCBI lineage: Eukaryota > Metazoa > Chordata > Aves > Cuculiformes > Coccyzidae > Coccyzus > Coccyzus lansbergi. The sequence goes on from JAUMJK010000046.1 coordinate 4,279,620, forward strand.
AACACAATCTAAATAGAGGGAAGATAAAATAGACTGAAGGTGTTAATCACCTCTACTTAACAAGAGAAAAACTAACTTGCCTGTCCTCATCTCCTTAAAAGCACAAATTCAAGTTTGGTATTTCCTTTCTACATTTAATCACATTACCTGGAAATATGCTGTTCAAAATTTGTAGCTTATTAGAGTATTTGCGCCACAGTCTGAGCACATAGTCCTCCCAACGAATCATCTTGCCCAATATTAACATGACTGGGATAGTGGGAAGTCCAATCAAGAGAAATAAAGGATCAGCTCTCTCCATCACGTCTAGACCTTCTTTGTGACCCACAACCTGGTAAATACATATATAGCTGACAAACAAAGGCCACAACTGAACAAAGAATGTAACTTCTAAAAAGACTAGTTCATTTGGGGCTGCCCACACATTTTAAGGTAAAAGGAAAAAAAATTACTCTTTTACCTAAGGTACTTTGTTACCCAAAGTGCATTGGCTTCTTGTTTTCCTCACAAATGCAAAAAACTATCAAGTCTTTGCTTACACAGAACTCAATTTTTAAAAAAAAAAAAAAAAAAAAAAACAAAAAACCCAAAACAACCAGTACTTCTGGAATAGGCAGGATACAGGGAAGAAGCTAGGGTAATGTACCACAGTACCTTCATACTGTGCCTTTTAGCCTTGCTTTGAAAACTACTGCATTTTATTCTACTAGAACAGAAATATATGTTATACACTGCTCTCCAAAACAGGCATAACCAATCTGGTTGCTGCCAATAGATTATTTCTGAAAAAAATATTAAGCATTTTCTTCCAGCCTCTTCACTATATTCACCCAAACTGTGATGCCTGACATTATCCTTTTTCTCTGTATAGTCCTTGTCCATCAAAAAAATCCTCAAAATCTCATCTCCTCTGCTTTAGATTACAATTTTTCTCCGTTTTCAGTAACCCCATATATTACAAACATAGGTACTGGAGTCACAATAGCAATTCTGTATTTATTTTTCTCCATCTGAAACTTCACCTTAAAACAAACAAACAAAAAAATCAGCTTCTGCACTTTCCTCTGGCCCTCCAACTGAAGGAAAGGAGCCTGAAGTGCATCAGGAAACAAGTGGCATTAAACCCAGCAAATCTGGGGTGGCAGAAGGGGTGGTACAGTTTCCTTCCACTCTCAATTTAATCTCCTCCATTATGAGCAAAACCAAATTATTCTCCAAAGCAGCGCGCCCTCCCATTTAATCAAAACACATTAACTGAGAAGAAAACAACTAATTCTTCATACCTAGGATTTGACCAGCTGTCTAAACTAATGTTTAAATAGATCCTCATTCCAAAAGCAAAACAACTACAGACATAAACATTTATGTTTCCATTTGGTTATATAGTTCTGGAGAACTAAAAAGGTCATAGATATTCCTACAGAAAACGGCTCAAATGTAGCAGTGAGCACAGACACTGAATAGCAAGCTCACAAGAGCAGAAGTAGGAAAAATAAGTATATTTTTTTCCCTTTCAACTAACCATACAGTCTGAAGTATTTGAAATAATATACTACTGCTTGTGTTTTGCATTTGCTGTTTATGAATCAATTGCACTGTTTAAGAACATGCATTTTTCTTTATAAAGTGGAAGGACTGAAAAATTCACTATGTTTCAAAACCCTTTATGCTACCAACAAAAATTCTCTGCAGGTAAAAAGATTACTCTCATACCTTTTCTGAAGAACTAGACTCCCCCTTAGTTGTGAAGTGGCAATGGTTCCTTTGCTGTAATAATGGCAGTGAGTTCGCCAGCCTGCTACACACGGGGCAGTTGGCTGCCGCAGTGAAGTTAGTTGCAGACTAAGCCATGTTTGAATACGCACACTTATCTTTACCCAGTATGATCAGTTAAAAGTGAAAAGCCTTCTATCTACCCATCTTGAATTATTTTGTTAACTACACTGAATGTGCTGAAAACAGCTTAAGTGTGTTTTAAGCCAAGGAATAAAAAAAGAGTCTCAGTTAACTGACTTATTCTTTCAAATAATATCTTTCAAAGTTGGTAAGAAGAGGAAATACCTGCATCACTGTCACAGCTCCATATGTAACAGCTGTCCAGTATATAGAGCCCACCATTATTCCAGCTGCAGCAAATGGACATGCCTTTGAGATCAGTCGATCTGCAAGATCCAAAACGTAAACAACTGGACCTATGATAAAGGAAAAGTAAGGTTTCAAGATATAGAGATGTATACATGTAAAAGAATGCTGGAGAATGCTCTTCGGCACTCATCACTGATCAGAGAGAAAGAATTTGGCAAAATGCAAGACTGACATTCCACACAGGCTGTTTAAATGAGAATGTGTAATTAAACAGCTAGTAAGCTAAACTTGTAACTTATTTCTACCTACCATTTCCAAACCTTCTGAGAGGTTAGGTGCCACAGATTTTTCTTTTTTTAACCTTTCTAAAGGTAAAAGTCTTGTATTTTGCATTCTCCAAAGATGAAAAAAACCAAAACCACTTGGAGTTCAATTCTTAGCTTGAATACTCCTAGTACCTAACAACTTTATATGTTTAGGTTTTTTAGGATAGTAATAACTTAGACCCTGTTCCCCAAAAAAGATTGTCTTTGAACCATCATATGTACACCAAATGAATTAAAAGCTGCATATTTAAATGTATAATCAAGATTTGAAATAGGCCAAGTAGTTTGCTGAAAACTTATTTCTATCAGCCACACTGACATACGCAATACATGCAGTTTCAGGGTGGGGTCTCCCCTCCTTTTTTTTTTAAGTAACAGGGTAGGATTTATGCTGTTTCAACAGCAGTAGCATGCAGAAACCTTGTAGAAGGATTGCATTTTTTTTTTTAATACAGAGGTATGCACATGAATACCATAATGAAGAGGAATAATTTAAGCACACGTAGCTTACATGTAGTCATGACAGAAATTAAATATCACTGGCATACAAATTAAAGAAGGAGATATAAAATATAAAAATATTTTTCATTTCATGAAAATGATCATACTTTAACAGAGTTTTTTCTGAAAAACTTATTTTTTAAAATGAAATAATTATCTAAAAGAGACTTCAGTGACTTTCAAAGTGACAGTAATATTTTAATAAAAAAGTTCTCAGAAGAGACCAAAATAGTTAGTAAGACTATAGTACCAATCTCTAAAACTGACATGCACTATCAAATTTGAAATAGAATTATAATTTTAAAATACAACACAAGAGGGGTTGTTTTGAATTGGTAATACATAAAGAAGACACCCACTGTTACTTATAGATATATTTGTTTGTCTCTTCAAGTTGATATTACTTCAAAACTATAATCATAAATAAAAGATGCTGTGTTAGTGAGCGCCCTTTCACAGAGATTTGCTTTTCAAAAAATGTTCCCAGCAGGACATTAGAGAAGACTTAATGTAAAAAAGTTTTTGAACTATGATACCTAAGGGGAGCTTTAGCTGTTCCTTCCTCCCTGCTCAAGTAAGTTTCATTTCTTGAATGGTATGACAGGTAACGCCTTCAAAAGATATCTACTCCAGCAGAGACAGGGCTACTGGCAAGGCTGCTTGAAAACACCTTCCTGTCCTAACTCTGCCTGGTGTGACCTTGACTGACTTATAGCTGAGTTGTGATAGGACAGTTTTGGGTTGCTAAAAAAAGCTACAACAGGGCAAGACTGTCTTTCTTGTTTAAGGCATTTGAAGGTCAGGATTGATGTCTGATGGACCCAAATTCACTTCCCTGTTTTACTATAGATGTCTTGTGTACTGTTACACAAGTCTGAATTTTTATGTCCTTCTCATCTCCAAAAATGGAAAAAGATGGTATTATGAGAGAAAAATACATCAAAAGATTCTTACATGACTGCATGCTAGAGCGGAACAATCTCGTGCAAGAATTTTGGGCCAGCTTCAGAAGCCTGGAACGTTAGCAGTTAGGAATCTTAGCTTTTCATAGTTAAAGTATGCCACAAATTGCAAGAACAAAATGAAAATGCCGCTCCAAAATACAGTTGCTTCCCCTTTTTCCCCACTGCCAAAATTAAACACGCATGCAGCACATTACCATTTTATCATTCAAAATACAAGTGAGAATTCCAAAAACCTTCAAGTTTTGTAGTATGTTGTAAGCATCCCGATATCAAGCCTATTTTTTTCCCCTAAGATAATGCTAAATGTTATCATTTGATGTCTTCTTCACTACGGAGATTAAGATTCCTTTCTACCTTATCCTTACTGGCAAAGCTGAATTGCGGCTGATACATTAATAACTTGGTAGCATATTTAATGCTGGTTTGTTTTCCTGAGTATTAGCAATACACTATTCTCTTTCCCATTACTCAGTGCTCTATTGTGGAAATAAATGTCATCACCCATATAAAATTTCCTTCACACCTTAACTTTGTTAGCCCTTATACTAACAGAAAAGAGGTTCTGTCACAAAGAACAGAGTGCAAGATCTTTTCAGCTGTTTCATTACAGAAGTAAGATACTTTAAGAAAACCTTCAAAATACCCTAACTGCTTGTACTCACATGCTGTATAAGCAGTTCTTTAACACACGGCTTTACTTTTTTTTTTTTTTTAATGTTTCCATGGCAACATTTCATTTTCTTGCCCTACTTAATATACCCCAAAGAACATATGGGCAAATGAAGGCTGGAATAACAGCAACCACTGCTAATTTAAATACATGCAACAGACTGTGCAGTGCAGTGCCTTACTCAGCTACTCAAGTAAGTAGACTCTAGAAGACCATATTCAATTTTTCTTTCACCATGACAGAAAGAGACAGAGTAGTGCCTAGCAAACACAGATATTCTGCCTCTTGAATACAGGGCAATATTTATCCAGAAATACCTCCCATACAAAGTAAAATTACATTTTTCTGGTAATGCCACAGCTTGCTCAGTAAGGTTCTCTGAATTTCCTTCAATAATAGTTTTTCTTCAAGCTGAGAAAAGAACTACGTGTTTATGTGTTAATATGTGGCAACTGCTGAAAGAAGTCACCCTCACTCAACGAAAAAAAAAACCACCACAAATCACATTAACTACGAATTAATTATAGGATAATCACTTTTAAGCTTATCAATATACCCAAGTGGAAAAAATCCAAAACATCCTTTTCAGAAGGTATTTAACTAAGCCACCAAAGAGGACATGAGCAGGAAATAAAGTTCTTTCTTTACGTCTGGAAAAGGGAAAAGTTTTCAATAGAGCTAATGCTCTGAACACCAAGAAATGGGGGGAGAAAAAAAAAAGTAGGAACAACAGAAAGAAAGAACCTATTGTATTATGCTTAAAAGTTAAATGATAAATATCTTACCTAGTTTTGGAAATACTATTAAATATTCTGCATTGCACTGAGGGCAAGCAACTCTAGCCGTACTGTTTCCTCTTTGCTTTTCATCCACCCAGCGCTGTAGACAAGTCTGATGAACCCATTTTGTAGAGCCCCTGCACCTGCAAGGTCTCACCCATTCTGCTGTCCGATCATCCTCATCGGTGGCAAAACAAACCCAGCAGCTCCTGTAATTAAAGGAATAAAAAATAAATTTAAGTATGTAAAAGTAGGGGAAAAAAAATTGAATCAACTTTCACATGTGAAAGCCATTTTGTACCAGAGTCGTTTTCTGGTATGAAAGTAATATTACAGACATATAAACAACTGTTTTTAATATATGCCAAATTAGTATTTTAACTTTTAGATAACTTATGAATTACAAAACAGTAGTTCAACCTCTGAATAATTAAACACATGAAAAAAACAGCAGGTAAATTGGTAAGTTTTAAAAATTAAAAACATAATATCAACACAGTGGCTTACTTGGGAAACGAAATACAATCTGCTTAAGTGACAAAAGCAACACAATGATAGTGTGTCACAAAAACTATAGAGATTTATATTAAATTCATTCCCTCTCTCTGAAAAGGGAAAGCAGTTCATTTGGATACATGATTTTGTTCAATATAAGGAAAGTTACAAAGTACTTCAAGAACACTATTGTAGCACAAGAGGAGGAAATTTCTGCACTGAACAATTATCTGGATATATAAAATCCAAACATAATAGTTCTATAAGGAAAAAGCACAAGACTGGCAGGCTACATAATCAGACCTGAAGAGAGTACACGCCTTAGTAATCCCCAGATATCTGACCTGATGATTAGGCCAGACCTTTAGACACCTTACAACTTGCAAGAGAAAGTAAAATATGTACCTAAACTAGGAAAATATCAGACATGATGACCCAATAATTAAGTTAGAACTGTGAAATAATTTGGCAACTCTCATATTGAAGATACTGAAGTTTAAATTCTGGTTTATTATCCACCAAAATAAGGATCTTGCTAGAAGAATATCATCATGTGATATATTTTTAAGCATATTTCACACAAGCCATTCCAAGTTTAGTTAAACCTTTATAAAAGCATATAGCAACACCACCCCTATAATCTAACTACCAAGATAACCTAAACAGACATAATGGACTAACTGAAGTTTTGCAGCAATACTTTGATGCTGAAGTTTTGTTCTTTTAACAATTTGAGTAAATAATGTTAAGATGAAACAGAAAACTGTTCAAGAACCTTGATTATAGTTTCTATGCGGGGATATTAGTGATGCTTTTCTTCTCTCCTCTAGCATTTGTTGTCCATAATAAACCTTCTTCCAAGCCTCTTAAACACTTCAATCCACCTTTTTCCTTATTCCAGCCTCTCAACTACTCCTCAGTTTTATTCCCTCTCACCTTCTTATCTTTTGTTTCAGTCTGCCATTTTTGTAAACCATGTCTAACCTTTATCACCATCTGGGAGAAGAAACTACAGTTTATAAGTCACCTCAAACTCTCGCCATTTTGCCAGATCATCATATTGTCTCTTTTTGAAAACAGTGCTAAAGTTGTCAGAAAACTTATTTGACAAATTCATACTACACCCCCTTTCCAAACAAACCCCTCAAACCCAAAACCACACACAACCCCAAAAAAGCCAAACAACACTTGTAACTAACCAAAGCTTATTAGGCAGAATTTAGAAGGGATTTACATGCACAGCAAGGGCCAATCTTGCTAGAGTCACTTTCAAAGCAACAAAAATATAGTAATTCCTTGAAAAGGTCACCATTTTCTCCATAGCACGTCAGTTGCAAACAGGTTGGGGAATTTGGTTTTGGTTGTTTTTAACTCCATAAGTAGAAAGGTGGAGGAAATCTACAATGGGAAATATAAATTCTGTCAAGTTCAAACCTGAAGTAATGAAAACGACTGTTGTTTAACAGTTTCTTGTTAAGAACTCACTGTTTTGGATTGATGGTGTTCTATCTGAAAATTGAAAATGCTTCTCTACCAAGTAATAACCACGTTTTGTCTGTAGGAATAACTATGCCTATAAAAAAATTTGCAGGAGACTCTTTGAGTACTCAATCTTTTTCTGTTTTATAGTGCTGCAAGTATACTGAAATCAAGTTGCAGAGCTGTAAGAGCCAAATACAGCCTGTAGCGTCTTATTACTAGCACATTTGTGCAAGGGAACAGAATCTGAGATGCGGATTTGAAGGAAGATCGCAGAAAAAGCAATTTAATATTGAATAACACATAAAACAAATATATCTGTCATGTCCACTTGTAAGCACAGAATATATTATAGTTGGTACAGTCAAGAAGAACAGTCAAGAAGACTGTTCAGTTGGAAGTCTGACATCCTGAATCAGAACAGCAATTTTTTTTCCATTCATCTTAATGGGAAGTTAAAAGCATAGGCTGGCTTTGCTTCTTCTGACCTCCCTCACAACTTCTGTTCAAAGCAGAATCATGTTATGGACTCCTGTAATAACATCCCTCTTTTCACCTTCATTCTCCCAATATGCACCTAGAGCAGTCCCAAATGAAAAGACACCTCAACCTTCCTACACAAGACGAGGAAAGGCAATCAAGTCACAAGCTAATAAGAATCTACATGAAAATGCTGAGACCACCACAAACATTTGAAAGTATTACAGAGCAGAGTAGACATTTTGATTCATTGTACTTGAGATCTTAAGTAACACAAGTTCTTGCAATGTTTATTAATTTTCTATTTACAACAAGAATTCCCACATTTAGTGCAAGAATAAACAATACAATACAACACAACACTACTGATGATTGTTCCTCTTCAACAATTTTTTGCTGCATTAAACATTTACGTATTCATTCCACACCCTATTTAGGTCTACAACTGCTGTAAATATGTGACTTTAATCTTTATTTTAGAACTACAGGCTTAACAATAGAGCTAGTTAAATCTGTTGCTGCCAGAGAGGTTGGATGCCATCACACCACACTAGTCTAAAGTTCATTCAAATAATTACACACTTAGGCATGAACATAATCTTGTTACACTGCAATTTTAACTACCAAATTTGTCCATGAATACTCTGTAGGTTAAATTCTGTTCAAGTTTTTTGTTAAGGTTAATAAGTCAAGAAAAACATGCATCTTTTAATTGCTTTATCCAATTTCTTGCCAGGCAATCACATCTGAAACCCTGAAAAGCTTCACAAAATTCTTTACAGGCTTAAACCCTTAGCAAGTCATGAATAATGAACAGCAAGTTCCTTGTTTTCGGTCATGAGCTTTACCTCTTTCCATTGACAGCAGCTACAGCAGAAAGGGCTAAATAAAAAACCATTTCAAAACAAGTATCTTGGCTCTTGCCATATTTTCCATTTTCTTGTACTGAATAAAATATGACCTTGATCCTTACCACTGAATCAGGCTGCTGCTCAGATTACCTGAAATAGAAAAGGCTGACAAGGTGGAATAATGCATTGCTTCCGATAGCAACTCAAGCCTTCTTCCTTGATGACTTTCTGTAGAGTCAAATCAATAACACTAATGTCTTTTTCCACACTTTCTTGTCTTAAAAAAAAAAAAATCAAAACAAAACATACACCAACCCCATGCCAATATAATTATTTCAGCTTTGGATACAGGGTTACAAATGCCTTTTAGATTCCGCTGCCCAGCATCTAAAACACTCCTGTCTCAACAATTCTACTCTGACTCCAAGAATAACTCACTTACTGCATCTGTTTTGTTCACTATTAAATACAAACTCTTTTCAGGATACTGCATATATTAAGAGCAAAGCAGATGGAGATAACATTTCATTAAAGACTAGAGATCCTGCACTGCAATGTTACATGACTAAACTAGAAAGCCAAGGCCAGACTAAAAAGATTTCTCCAAGCTACAAGCTTCTAATCAGTAAAAAAGCCAATCTATCTGGTTGGAAGCTCCAATCCCAACAGACCTAACTACAAGCAGGTTTTTCTTTTCAGTAAGTTATACTTCTCCTAAAGGTTGCTTTTCCCCCCCAAAACTAGTCTGAGGAAAGAGGACAGGATCTAATTCATGTTAATTAAATCAAATCTGCCTCAGTCTGTGGGAGCTGAATTGACCATGACACAACTTTGTTCTCAAGCAGGCATGACTGTGCAAGCAATTCAAAAAGGTACTTAAAAAGCAATATGTCGTAAAAAGTTGGCAAAAATCATTAAAGCTCCATAAGTCCTGCAGAGGTCCTTGTGTCCACAACACTTAATAGAAGATGACTTGTGAGACTGGGATGTCATAGCTGCTTTTTTTTTTTTACCCCCTCCCCTGTGCTGCAAGAGAGAACTCAAGAAGTCTTGGATTTTTTTTTCCCCTGACATTCAGTGGCACTCGCGTATGAACCGCAAGGAAACAAAGTCTCTGAGAAAATTCTCACAAGACCTAACCCTTACCAGGGGAAATGCAAATCTGAATGTGCATGATATGCTCTGGAGCCATAAGCTAAAAATAATTTTTCCTTTTATTACAGATTTTTCATAGAAGATAAGAAATCTCTTTAAGGAAACTTTTCTGTATTTCTCCCACATCATAAAGTACACCTCTTTCACCTCAGAAATAGTTTGCTGGTATCTTACTAGTAAAGCATCCTTGTCCTGCTAAGCAGTAAGTGACTGACTGACTTACTGTAATTGAATTTCATACCCAAAAAGGAAAAAAGTGAAAAGGCTGAAACACAACCGATAGCAATGATAGCACAGAGGGCTAAAGCTGTTGGCGGGGGGGTGTGGTGTGTGAAAACATATCTTGAAAGCACTTGAATAACTGGACATTAAAAAGGCACTGTTCCAAAGGATGACTCTTAAATCTCCTGTTTCTAAGAAGCAACTTTTCATGACCTTCTATGAAAAAGAATTTATGAATTGTCTATACTGACAGATAAGATATCTTTGATGAGGAATAGCAATAAGCTTCCACTACTCTTGCCAATTACACTCTAAATACTGTAAGATTATGTGTAAAGTGGGAAGACTAGGATGTCAGAAAAATCAAGTGAGTTACTTAGCAGCATGCAACACAGGTAGCCTGCTTTGGAAATCACTAGAATTTTAGCAAACTGTTCTCTCAAAAAGCAAGCAAAACACTGCACTGTAACTTTTACTGCCACACTCTTCCTGAGTTTGAAGGAAGCAACAGGAATAAGATTCTTGTGCTAGAGGGTCACTACCTGGTCACAACATAATGCAAACCTAGCCTATTTATCCTTAATAAAGGCTATGAAGAGGGGAATACCACTTAACCTAAGAAATACTAGCTCATGCCATGCTTCAAAGAAGAGATTAAGCGCTGGAAGAGATGAACTCAGCTGCAAAGGCTAAAACATGACGAAGACTTCAACAGCAGAACACATGCAGACCTATCCACCAAATGAAGACTACAACAGGATGAAGCACCATTCTTTCCCCCATATTTTCCTAGCCATCACACACAGCAGAAAATATTTTTATCTTCACCCCGAGCTCTATAAAACTCAAAAAATCCTTACACTATCCTAAGCAGAAAAACTCCCAACCACACACACACCGAGTGAGTGACAGAGCAAAAGTCTTAGGTACTCCACCATTACTTCTGCAACCCTTTTATAAGGCAGCACTGATTAAAAGCTATACACCAGCCTGGATCATTCAACTAGAAAACATGCTGTCACCTCAAAACAAAGTCTAAAATCCTGACAAGAAGTTCCTGAAAGTCATGTGACCTAATACCCAATTCTGCTCTGCCAAGACATCAAGACCACGGTGTAATGCCAAATAAAGGAGAAGGTGATGAGAATCTAGAAAAAGTAGTAACTAGTCTTGACTACAAAAGTAGTTCATTAAAAACAGCAGCGGAAGGTTAAATAGAAGCTCTTGGACTTACATTGCTGTGAACATATGGCCACAAAAGTGGTATCCATATATAGGTTCTGACTTCCTCTAATCACAGGACAAGTATTGTTTAAATTTTAAACAGCCTTTAATAAAAGCCTGTGTATGACTAAAACCCAATAAGCAGTCAAACACAAAACTAAAACATAATTAACTAGAAACTGTACTAGGAAGACCTAGTGATTACCAGAAGCTCAATTTAAATTTATTTATATATTCTCAACTACAGTTCAAATTAAGGAGAAATATTTTTACATTTGAGCTAACCATACTACATAAAAGCAGAGATACAAGTAAAGGACAGTTCATAGAATCCTGCTGGCAACGTTCTAGTTTGTGGATAAAATTAAACCTGACTGCCAGCCACCACCTATAGTGCTCGAATCGTGCCTTACATGGCTTCGGCAGCCTTTGCCCAGTTTAGAACAAAAAATCCCCCACAGATCAAGCTATATCCTTGGGGTTTAGCCTCTAGTTTGTCATAGACAATCTAGACCATCAGTAAAAAAATTACCTTTCATTCTGGAAAAATTAAACTTTCACAAAGTTATTTGGGCATATCCCTTTTTCAAGGGCTTCAAAATTCACTCCTCTTAAAGGCTATGTTTAATATTATCATACTTTCACTGTTCAAAAAGAAAATCTGAGAAGCCACCAAAGCTCAGTGGCCTTGCTGTGAGTCTCTAAACATACAAAGAACTTCAATGGGGTTTTTTTTAAGGGAGGAAGGAAAAACAGTGCCCTTCTAGAAATGTGCAAGTGACAAATCAGGTAAAACTACTACTCATACAATAAGTAACTTATGACTAAAATATTACACTTTCTGCCAGTTAAACTGTTATTATATATTAGCAGCCTGGAATACAAGTTCAATAATTTAAGCTACTGAGGGCCAGCTGGGGGCAGTGACCCTGTTTTTTTACCCTCATGTTTAGGAAATAAAAGCGACTAAGACCAAGTGAGGGAAAAAAAGCGCCAAACAACAAAACCAAACCAAAGAACCCATACACACACATCCTCTAATTTACTTCCAAAACTGAAATACACCTTGAACCACATGATCTGGAAAGAAAAGCTGAATATATATACAAATATATACATTCATAGCAAACACTGAAGAATACTTAATAGCACAAAGTTTATACATCAGCCATTTCATGGTGGTCTTTTTTCCACAATGCAGACAGGGGAAAATATTGGGAAAATATTTTTCTTAAGCTTTGTTTGACAAAGCTGCCAATAATCAAAACACAGAAAGTAATAGAGCTATGAAGCAGCTAGCAAATTGTTTTAGAGGCTAAAGTTACTTATTTGAATGTTCCTTTAAACATCTTAATGATGCATTAATTGCCTGCAATATTCACAGAGTTGCATGGCAATATGCCTGAAAGCTCCTCCTGATGAGAAAAATGAAATCTGCAGAAAGTCCTTTAAGTCTTAGCTTCTCTCAAATGTCTAAGTGCAGAGCAGCATAATATCAAGGTGTAACTGAAATAGTAGAAGGCTCAATAAGCTAGAATTCGTACTAATATGCACCCTGGCTAAAGAAATAAAGCTGCTAGCATGTTCAAGATATTCCAAGAACACATCATTCTCTAGCAAAGAATATGACCTACCAGGAAAGTAGGAAATCCAACTACTGACAAGCTGTACTATTCCATTTATGTACAAGTAAGATTATTTAAAGGAGAATGGATTATTACTTGAAGATAAAAAAGTAATTGTATTGGTTCTACCAACACTGGTAGAAAGAAGGCAGCTTCAGATCTCAAAGTAGTTTTAAAAGCCATTCTTGCTGTAATTCAATTGCAATCTACTATATTAAACTCTTACAATAGATCTCACTCCCTAGAGATATCACACATTTCACCATGGGCTAAACTTCAGGGTTTGACAGTCTCCATGGTTTCCAATATATTAGACTTAACTTGCCAAACAATACAGTTATAACTGTAAAACAAGTAACCATATGTCTAAATTCAATAATTTGAAGCTTCCTGGAAAATGCATCTTTAACTATAGCCTTGATCACAATCATTCTAACCTGAATTCCACTATTTAATAGAAAAAGAGCATTTGCATCATTGTTTTCAGTAGCTCAGTTAATACCCTCCCCAGTTAAGCAGTGCCACTTAAACCAACACACAGAAAATACTGGTGGGAAAGCCCAAACATTTAATCAAGAACAGTGCACAGAAAATTACTCACTTGGCTCTTCAAATCACTGATACTAAATAACCACAGTTAAATAGAAGATAGGGAAGGGTTTGTGTTAAAAAACGTCAACTGAGGCAACAGAAAATTGATCTCAAGCTCTAGAAAACAGGAGATAATTTCTTTGTAAAAAGAATGCCTCAATGCCCTAAGATATTGCTATAGCTTAATACATATATAAAATATTACCCACTCAATGTTCCCCCCAAACAACTTCCTAACATAATTGAAGAAATTAAAGATATTAGCATTGAGGCTAAACTTGATATCAAAGCAATTCTGCTCACAGCACATTGCTTGCCTGAAAACACTACCTATGGACCAAGGTTACAAATCACTGCACAACTGCTTCATTGCTGTGTCAGAATTCTTTAATTAGCTGTGCCATTCAATAAGTGGTGAATATTCAATTTTTCCTCTGTTAACCAAGCTGTAAGCTAATGCCAGTGTTTGACAAACTCAAAGGAATTTAACTTTAATCTTCATTCCTCCAAGTTCTCAGACAAGGCATAGCAAGCATTAGTCCTTCATATCTCCTGGAGGATTTACTTTTCCATAACAGAAGGTTAACATTTACTTACTAGCTTCCTTAATCAAGCACTAACCATATCTCTGTTTTCAAAAATCAGTAACAAGATGTTTTTAATCTGCTGTTTCAAACTGGAACATTAAATACAATTCCCAGTCTCAGAAGGTAAAAACACATAGCTTTATTCAACTAGCATTATTAAACAATGTTGCTCTGCCCAGGGGGAAAGGGGAAGAGGCTTGCTTCAGAAAAATATCAATAGTGGTGTTTGTGGCACATGTATGGAGTAGATGACAGATGTTACCAATATAATAAGTAACACGCATACAGAATAGACGATGTTTGATATGTCTAAAAAAACTGGAACAGTTGTGACATTGAACTGCTGCTGTGATAATCAAGAGACAGAAAACGGAAAGTTACATTCCACTCAGAGTTTTCATGATGTGAGCTCAATCTCTTGCAGAAATTTTCCAGTATTACATGCGTAATGTAAAAATACATATCAGTCTTTAGGTAGAGTATCTTTAGATACAAAAGTAAACAAAAAAAAGAAAACTAGGAAGTGCAGTCCTCAAGCTGTGAAAATTACTTTGCACTCAAGAGTTTATAAAACATTATTACTGGAGTCATTCTCAGTTTACAACTACTGTTCTTATTAGAGGATTTACAGTGCAAAAAAGCAAACCAAAAAGCTCTACTTAAGTCAGTCATGTTATAACCTCTTAAAATACATAATAAAAACAGATGAGACCTAAAAACTACCAGAAAGTTTTCAATGCCAAGAAGATACATTCTTGGGACATTAACATCTCAAAACAAAAAATACCACCCAAATGTGGCAAATATCTAAAATATTTTCATTCTGAATAGATGTGAGCAAAACTCTAAGGTGTTTGATCATAATGAAAAAGAACTCTCCTTGGCACCCTGCTGAACTGACTGCATGACTCACCAGAAGAACAGTAGCAAGCACTCAGCATTTAAAAGTGGAGATTTTGATTGGAATTTTTCTTATCCATATTAGTTAGACAAGAAGCCTAATATCCTTTCCTCAAAATCACTATCACAAAAATCCTTACCCTACACAGTTTCATTGAATGGTAGAAAGCCATGAACAAAAAGGACTTGTATTAGCATTAAAATAACAGCACAGAAAAAAAAAACGAAGTAGAGAAAAGGAAAAAGCAAGATTCCAGTCCCATTAGCCAAAAAAAGTCACCTAAACTTTTGGCTGCGGATTTCAGAGCAAGTGCTAGAAAAGGTATGTGAAGATTTGCCTGAAATTAAGTGGCCTCCCATATTGACAACAGCACAGTACGTCCATGTCATGTGGTGCAAATAGAGCCCTAATACTCCATTGTCTCCCTATTTAAATGTAGAGTTGCTTCTAGACCCGATATCATAGAATTATTTGGCTAGGAAGGGACCACAGGAGGTCTCTAGCCAGACCACTTGTGCAAAGCAGAAGTAACACTGAGAATTCAGATTGGATGGTCAGAGTTTTCTCTACTTGGGTCTTGAAAAGCCCCACGGACAGAAGGATTCACAGCTGCCCTGGGGAACCTATGCCAAAGTCTGATGGCATCACTCTCCACACCCACATGCTGAAAACTTTTCTGTTTAAATTTACAGTTGTTGTTCTCATCATCCTTTGTAAATCTCCAAGACGAGTCAGACTATCTTCTCAACAACCTTCTTGGTAGGTATTAGGAGGTTAATAGGTCTCCCCCAAAGCCACTACTTCTTCAGGCTAAGCAGGCCCAGAATAGTATTCGCATTCTCCTGCACTGAAGATGGATTTACTATTTGTACTGATCCACAAATGCTAGTAAAAAAATGAGCAAGTCTTTTGATATAGGTATTACATACCATAACAAGCTAGCACCCAACTCACTTTGTTGCTGAAGAAGAAAATAAGATGCATCAAAAACTTCCTATCACTTTCACACACAAAACTTCCCACCTACTCTCAGTAAGGCCATAAGCAGGTTAAGCTGTCAAAAGCACCAAGAAAACAAGTCTTAAACAGGTGGCATTCTCATTATCGCTCTAAGAACTGCTTTAAAAGATGTTCCAAAATTAATACCTAAAGCTTGATCCTTCTCTATAAATTGTTATAAAGATATTTATGCAATGCATTTGCATTAACTGTCAAAAGTTTTAACTTCAGTGAGCAATACACTGCCAAAGGAAACAATCACAGTTAAGTGCTACTATAGAAGTCTGAACACTTTTATGTTGCAGATGTCAATTAAAAAAAAAATTCATATAGGTTTTTTAGAGTAAGCAGATGCAATGTATAAAAATAATATTTCAATGCCATAACAATACATGGAATACCAATTTTTAATAACAAAAATGATAAATATACTCTCAGGATATCCCCCATATTTAAAGAGCGGGAATAATTGCCTTCTGCCTATTGACAGAACTTAGCAGTTAAGCAGCAATTAACACACACATTTGTTCCTATGCACATCAAAGCAGAGGTCAAGGATAGAAATATAATACACATAAAATGACAGGCAAAAAGTTAACATAGTTTACAAATCACATGCTGACACTTTTATTCTACAGATTGGCAAAGCGCATTCTACAAGTCTGCAGTAAGTTCTCACTAATCATCTTCACTGATAAGACAAAGGAAGAACTCAAATCTCTACAGAACTTCCTCCATAAGGAGAACTGGAATAGCAAGGGATGTACCCAGGATGAAGGAATGACGACAAAGTCAAGCTATGAGAAAGTTATTACTATTCAAACTTGGCTTTTTCCATCCTATATCAACATCAGTTTCCAATCATTCGGACATTAAAGATAGATGAAAACACCTATTCTCCTTTCTGGTAGAATATTAACTCAGCACAACCCATTCTTTAATCTTGTACTTTATTTTTTCTAAGCATGCATAGCCTACTCTGGAGGAACAACAGAAAGCCAAGTACTTGTAGCTGCTGACAGACTTTGACCAGAAGCCAAGGAAAGTCCCTTTTCAAAAAAAGCAACTGTGTTGTTTAGAAAGCAATTCCTTCACATAGGATTACAAAATGAGGTGTGCTTGTTCAGAACAAGTAGAACAGACTGAGAAATTGTAGACTGTAAATAGTTTGTGAAAAGTAAAAATATTACATAAATCCTGTATTTTATGTTGTTTATTACTCTGCGTATCTTATCCAGATGAACTTCACTCCTAAAAAGATTTACTCCCGTCAACTTTAGTCAGTGAGATTATTCACAGCACTCAAAATCCACAAGTTAAAGGAGTTCAGAATAAAGGTCTTGATTCAAGGGCCACATTACCCTAATTATACCATCTAAACTGTAACACTGAGGTCTCAATCTAAACCTATGTGTTTGGTTACTAAAGTATCAACAGTTAATTGCCCAAATAAACCTAAATCAATGCTGCACTTCTAGAGAAGGAAGTAAAAGATTCCTACCAACACACGTGCTAACTGGAATGAATAGAGCAACTGAAAATTACATACAAAAACACTGCTTACGTTTTTTCTTTTAAAAAAGAAAATCAGCATTGAATCAGATGACAGTTCAGACAACCGAAATAGAAACCCCACAATTACACTATTTTGCAGTTTCTGAACCTCAACTGCTAGCATTTTTCTCAGAAACCAGTGCTCTGGCAAAGAGAAAATTAAGTTCCAATGGTATACCTCTCTTAACAGTGTAAGTAATTTCTTAGGCCAACTATAATTCTGCATTTTATCTTCAACTGCTTTTAAAGTCTGCCTGCAATTTCAACTCCATTGTCTTTTTTAAATAAGGAATGGCAAGAGTAGAAGACAAAACAGTTATATGAATTTACAATAGTTTCTATGAAGGAGGGCTGCACATCGACCACAACTGAACCAACTGCTATCCATTCCGAAAGTAAAGCATGCGAAATGAAAATTTAAACAACCTTAAAACTGTCATTACATTGATTCTTCAGTATGTACCTGCATAAGCCTTCAACAGATTATTTACCACATTTTGACAAACATATCTGAATACTGAAAGAACAAAAGGCAAAAGTGACTGCATTCTGGCCAGCTGGCAAATACAAGGGAAGGAGGGAGCAGGATTTGTCTTTATATCACATCGTGTAAGAATCACCACAAACTACTACCACAGAACATGCTTTAAAAAAAAAAAAACAAACAAAAAAAAAAAACCCAAAACCAAAGCAATCCAAACCCTTGGTATAACCACTTGCAAGAGCAATCCACACACAATCCAAAGGAAGTCAACAGAATAAAGCTTAAAAATATGAGAACATTTTAGCATTATGGCTCCTATCAAGGTAGATATAGGCAATGACATAACTAGGGAAAAGCTGCTGAGCAGCTAAGCATTCAGGTTTTTGGGGACAAGAGATAGACCAGACTTCCTTCATGACTATACCAGAGAGCACCTATGATATATTCATCATAAAAGTAATAGTTTTCAAAATCTGACCACACTGAAGATTAATCAAATATTTATATCATCTAGGATTTCTGTCAACAAGGGCTTGCCACCGACTTTGTGATATCAAGTACGTATTTAACAACTGTCTTTCAAGTCTAGTCACTTCAGAAAGTGACTACTCAATGAACACAGTAAAAGTACTGCACAGCGAGGTAACTTGTTATTAGTCTTGTTTTGTTGTATGTATCCCAACAGCAACTCTGTGTTAGAACAAAAGGTAGAAGAGGATCACAGCCAACTGAAGTCCTGGCAATAACATGCAAGCTATTACAGAAAGCTATAAAATAGCAAACTGACAAGATGTAGCAACAGACATAACGTAAAACCAAACTGAACATTAATTCTGATTAAAAACATAACTAAAATATAGGAGAGGTAAATACAAATGATGATATTTGACAATCAAATGATACAGGAAAAATGCTAAGTATTTAAAGGATGACATTTTTAATCTAATAGAGCACCACAATCTGCCAGAAAAGTTCAACATACCTTCAAAGTTACTCAGAAAGAAAAAGCTTGAAAAAAGCATTAAGAGAGACTACCTGCTGTAACAGCTGCTACACAGGGTAGCTAGAAGAATAATTGTTGTCAAACAGTGCTGAGCACAGAAAGCTTATAGGACCTAATTGAAAAAGAAACATGAAAAAAGTCCATAAAAGCCTGAGGGGTTTTTTGTCTTTTTCAAAATTATATTTGAAAGCACAAGAAGGACTGACTCTGGTCATGATCTTGGCATATTGGGCACAGGAATTTCACTATAAAACATTCAACATCCTAACACCATTCAGAAAATAATATTCCTAGGTATTTCCTTAAAGTAATGGGTTTATATTAAAAATGTGTATAGAATATTTAATAGGCCCCTGCCTATTAAAATTTGACAAATGCATTAGGACTGACTTTCAAGTTAAGTTTGCCCTGCACACTCCATAGAGTAATAGCTATAATTTCTAAGACACTTTCATGTAATGTGACAATTATACTTAAACAAAACTTGAAAAATATTCTTACATGGATTTATAGCATACAAAACCCCCTGTCACATCATTTCCATTTTTTCATGGAAATTCCTATCATTCTGCAATTTATCCATTAAGATAACATGAATAAAGGGATAAAAAGTAATAAAACCTTACCATTCAGACAGACTACTAATCACTGCTTTCAAGTACACACATCAGTCCAAGAACATTGCCCTTTACTACAGACTGCAAAGAATTTAGCATGCAGAAAGGGATGGCATTTCAAGGCTATTATCTAGGCCTCTTATTTAAGAAAGAGCTAGAAGAAAAATAACTAACAAGAGGGATGTAAATTCCAGTTTTGAGGCTAGAAATTATCACGATAATCATCTGGATACTTTCCTAAATGATGCAGTTAAGAAAACTTCAGAATACAGTATCACTTCATGGTCATGTCTGCTTCTCATGCTTCTTATATTAATGATGCAGCCAATCCTTCAGGGAAGTATAATATCCTTAGCTAGAAATTTCAAGTAACAAATGCCTTACACCTTGACAGCTATATACCCTCTTTCCTACAAATGTGTAGTTTGCTTCTAGAATGAAATTATGTAGGGCAATTTAAGGAGGATAGAATGCAAAACACATAGGAGATTAATCCCAGGCAACAAAGTTGAGGTGTTATCAAGACACTCCTTACACTGGAGAAATCCAAATTGCTTTAAAAAGGAAAAAAACACATTTAATCATACAGATGTACAAGGTAAGAGTCAAGAGAAGCCAATCATTCTCTTTCACAAATACATAAAGAACTTTCTGCAAGAGCTCTGACCTTTGTATACAAAACAGTGCATACATTCAGATCTGCAGCAAAGCTTATTCCTGATATGACAGGACATCACCACTTGTAGTATGACCATCCTAGGTATTAGAAACAAAGGAAAATGCTATTTTTTCCCGTCTTAATGACTTAACTGAAAAGCTGTTTTCTGCATTCTTCGCTAAGAGATCTGAATTCAATTTAAAAGTATGTGCTTTGCATTAAGTTATAATCCATTAACAGTTACTCTTAAGCTTTTGAATACTTACTTTCTCCTCTTACATAGGAAAAGAACTGTCATTAGCAATAAAGACAATAGGTTAGTAGAGGCATTTCAACCTCTCAGAATCCCTACAGATCATTCATCTACAGTTTAGGCTCCCTAATGTGAAATACTGCAGGTTTATCCTGATCATCACTACATACCAGGTGAAAACAGTTACATATGGCTTCAGAAAAAAAAGAAGTGAAGGAAAATTCGTTTCTTCCAGTGTAACCTTTCTCCATAATCCAAATATTTAACTGAAAAATTATTTAAACTGACTACATTTTGAAGTCTTGGTTATTCCAAAATCCTTCTGCTGGTATTGTGCTGTACTCTGAATTAAATTCTAATTAAAGATATTTGTCTCCTTCTTAATGTTCCATTCATCATTCCTCACACTACTGTTTCTAAAGTTTCTTACACTGAGCCCAATGTATTGTCATATGAAAGCTGTAGCCTTTCTCCATGCCTAGGTACTTAAAACTTTTTCCCCCACTGTTCTCATTAAGAAAGTCAGGGACACTCCCAATTGTTTTAGATTATATCAACTCCGAGTTTACTGGAAAAAAACCCACATTTTGAAAAGTGCCTGAGATACAAATTACATTTTCACAAAGCTGAAAGGATACAAGAATGTCAAATGTACACCAGACCCCACATATCTACTCCACATAACCAGTTTACTGTCCTTCAATTGTTAACTATTTTCCCTCTTTTTAATTAATTAACAGCTGCTCACAACACATTATGAACACCTTCAGGCCCAGTCAACATGTGTTCACAAAAGGCAGGTCTTGCCAAACTAACCTAATCGCCTTCTATGACAAAGTGACTCGGCTGCTGGATGAGGGAAAGGCTGTGGATGTGTTCTTTCTGGACTTCAGTAAAGCCTTTGACAGAGTTTCTCACAGCATTCTGCTACGGAAACTGTCAGCCTCTGGCCTGGACAGGAGCACGTTCTCCTGGGTAGAAAACTGGCTGGATGGTTGGGCCCAGAGAGTGGTGGGAAATGGTGTCAAATCCAGCTGGAGGCCAGTTACAAGTGGGGTTCCCCAGGGCTCAGTGCTGGGTCCAGCCCTGTTCAATGTCTTCATCAACGACCTGGATGAAGGCATTGAGGGTACCCTTAGCAAGTTTGCAGATGACACTAAGCTGGGGGGAAGTGTCGATCTGCTGGAGGGTAGGGAGGCTCTGCAAAGGGACCTAAACAGGCTGGATCCATGGGCTGAGTCCAATGGCATGAGGTTTAACAAGGCCAAATGCCATGTCCTGCACTTGGGGCACAACAACCTTATGTAGAGCTACAGACTGGCTAGAAGCCTGGCTAGAAAACTGCCAGGAGGAGAGGGACCTGGGGGTGTTGGTCAACAGCCGACTGAACATGAGCCAGCAGTGTGCCCAGGTGGCCAAGAAGGCCAATGACATCCTGGCTTGTATCAGAAACGGTGTGACCAGCAGGTCCAGGGAGGTGATTCTCCCTCTGTACTCAGCACTGGTGAGGCCGCTCCTTGAATCCTGTGTTGAGTTCTGGGCCCCTCACCACAAGAAGGATGTTGAGGCTCTGGAGCGAGTCCAGAGAAGAGCGATGAAGCTGGTGAAGAGGTTGGAGAACAGGTCCTATGAGGAACGGCTGAGAGAGCTGGGGTTGTTTAGCCTAGAAAAGAGGAGGCTGCAAGGAGACCTCATTACTCTCTACAACTACCTGAAAGGAGGTTGTAGAGAGGAGGGAGCTGGGCTCTTCTCCCAAGGGACAGGGGACAGGACAAGAGGGAACGGCCTCAAGCTCCACCAGGGGAGATTTAGGCTGGAGATTAGGAGGAAGTTTTTCACACAGAGGGGCACTGGAACAGGCTGCCCAGGGAGGTGGTTGATTCACCTTCCCTGGAGGTGTTTAAGGCACGGGTAGACATGGTTTAGTGTTTGATAGGAATGGTTGGACTCGATGATCCAATGGGTCCCTTCCAACCCGGTTATTCTATGATTCTATGGTATGATAAAACTATCACAGACAGCAAGGAGTCCACTCAGAATACATACCATAGTTTCCTACAACTTGAAAACATAAACTGAATATTTTCCTAATAGTTTTTCTAAAAAAAACACCTCCTTACTTCTTGGATTTGCACTGGTGGTTCTTGACTGCCAGCCTCCTTGACAGGCATTGCTCCAAATTTGAATCTAAATCATCCCATTGTCACCTCTCACTTCTTCAGTTTTTCTAAACCATAAACAACTTTCCCTGACTCTCTCCCCAACTCACCTTTATCCTCTTTCCGCACCAAACTGAAATTTTTCCTCCTCATGTCCCAGGCTGCACAAGTTATGCCCCTGCCTGACGACGGTCTGTATTACACTAAATCATTTTTCCCCTAAGGGCCTTTCCTTAGCGGCGAACCTGGAAAACCAAGAGGTTTTCTTTCCTTCCTTATCATGAACACTTGATAAGTGTTCATCAACAGAAGAAGAGTCATCAACAGAAGCCTAATTTTTTGGGGGGTACCAATCTTCTGAAATATCAATCTTCAATTACCAGGCTAATTCCCACAGTTAAAGTCCACATATGTCTTTTTGTTTACATGGGCGAATCCTAAGGGCTTACAGGATGACTCAAAATTATACACAAACAATCTTAAGCTGTCAGTAGAACACAGTGAAAGCGCTACATAAAAACATAACAACAAAACAGGTGTAGTAAATATAATTTAAGAATTAGTAAGCATCCTTCCTCCCCTACACTTAAGCCAAAGTAGTTTTTAGGTCTAAAAGCACTACGAAGAGCAACCACAGACTCATAGAACGTGCCGAGTTGGAAGGGACCCACAACGATCATCGAGTCCCACTCCTGACTCCGCACAGGACAACCTCAAAATTCACACCACGTGTCTGAGGGCCTGAAATCTCAGGCTTTCTTCGAAGTTCATACTAAGCGGCAACAGAAGGCACAAGGCCGGTCCGGCTTTGCCGTGTTTCGGCTCCGCGTTCGCGCTTCCCGCACCCCCGGCCCCTCCTCCCGCCCAAGCGCCGCCACACCGACCGCCCCGCACCCCTCCCCCGGAGCTACCAAAGTTCCCAGCAGCCCAAAAGCGAATCCGACCCCGGTGGGCGGCGGGGGCTCGGCGTCCCGTACCTGTCGGTGCCCTGCGGCAGCGCCAGGCCCGTCTGCTCGGCCATGGCTGCGCGGCCGGACAAAGGCGCCTCAGGCGCTCGGCGAAGGGGTGTGAGGCCGCCCGGGCCCCTCCCTGCAGGCGGAGCGCGCGGAGCTGCGCGGCCCGGGCTGCCCAGAGGCTCAGCGGCCGCTCCGCGGGGTCAGCGCGGCCGCGACGCCCGTCCCCGGCCGCAGCGCGACGCCGTGCGCCTGCGCCGGGGGCGCTCCCGCGGCACCCTGGGAAACGTAGTCCCGCCGGGAGCTTCAAGTCCCGTACCCGCCGGCCCGGAGAGGGACGCGGCTGTGCGCGCGCGTGGCCCCGGTGCCCGAGGCGGGGCTGGGGGCCGCCACTCGCGTTCCTGCTCGTAGGCGTGAGCGCCGGTGGGAAACTAATCCGGCTGAAGTGCTTCCAAATGAACTGTGTCACGTGCCCCGGAGTCAATGCAGAGCGTCGCAGCCTGGGAAACTGGAAATGTGGACGCTGAAAAGCCTTTATGGAACCGAGAGGTCCCCGCCCGTGGCACCGGCGGGTGGAACGAGATGATCTTTAAGGCCCCTTCCAACCCTAACTGTTCTATGAGTCTATGAATAGGATCTGAAGGGAGTCACCTTCCCATTCTTCCCCAACATTAGTGTCTGTCTCCCTCTTCTCTGTCCAAGCGTATTGCGGTTTTGCACCCATGTAAAGGCGCATCACATTCCCCCAGCAAAGGGCAAGATCCTGCCTTTCAGAGGCAGTTGTGGCATTCCAGGTTCTTGGGAAGGCTGATTAGTAAAGATCAGATTTGAATCTTGCTTCTCAGGTTATATATAATTCAGACGTATGTATGGCTTTAATAAATTGCTCTTGTAATAAGCTTTGCTATGTGCAACTGCTCTTTGATACCTTGTGTAAATTATAGGTTTGTTAGGCTGCAGTTGCTCTACAAGGTAGCTCTGTCTGGGCTCTCCCCACCCTTGTGCAGCTGCATCAACCTACTTCTGGTCTTGGTTGAGACAAGTAGCAATTGCATAGTTAGGTACCAAAATACACGAGTATAGAAATCAGGTAGAATAGGAAGGAAACCACTGAATACACTGGATTCTTTGACCGTGTTGCCTTAGCGATGGAAAAACCAATCTGGTTTTCAGAGTCTCTGTTGAGAGAAAAGCATCATAAAGATGTATGTAAAATATCTGGTCTTGGACCTTTACCATATGTATGGAGTAGGGGGGTGTTGTTTCTTTTCTGATTGCTACAAGTATCATAAACAGGAGTGGTAAAGTAATTACAGTGATGTACATGTTCATTACAGAAATATGTGTAGAAGCAGGTATGAAGGTGGCATCATGCTGACACCCTGTCCCAGAAAATTCATGTTGTACTTATTCTTAGGACAGTGAAAACTGAGTTTGCTTGCACTGTTGAGAAGTCTTGGAGGTACAGTGGCCTGATAAACCATATGGGCATAGCTTCCTGGAAGAGAACCTAATACACGCTGTCCTAATTACAGCTGTTCATCAAATCTAAGAGCAATATTAGACATCAGAGTTTCTGGTCACTAACCCTGTTCTGAAATAAATGCATTGTCTGTTGGCAAGAGCATTGATCAGCTAGACTATCCAAATACTTAGGATTAATATATTTAATCTGAAACTTTACAAATGGACATAGGGAAGCTGCTTTTATTCCTAAATTAATGCGAGTTGTGCAATTCTGTATTTGTGCTTTGGAGTGGGAAGGATATGCTAGTTGTCTACCATTTAGGTTAAAGCTATGAGGTCATGATGACTAATAATGACTGCGAGCAATACTTACCTGAAGAAATGTAACCAGGGCTCAGGATCGCTTAGCTACCAGTTGAGGCTGAAGAACAGTCTGTGACAAAGGCAGCCACTTTTTTCTACCACTGGCACAGGAAGGGATGACACGACTGGAGAAAACTTGAATATCAAGTCAAATAGTGAATACTTGGTAGGTTTGGATATTTTTTCCCCCTTGCTTGCTTTCCAAACATGAAATATAAAAAAAAATAATAGGATACGTAAAACAATAAGGGGTAATAGTTTTAAACTGAAAGAGGGTTGATTAAGATTGGACATAAGGAAGAATTTTTTATGATGAGGGTGGTGAAGCACTGTAACAGGTTGCCCACAGAGGTGGTAGATGACCAATCTCTGGAAATATTCAAGGCTAGGTTGGATGGGACTGTGAGCAACCTGATCCAGTTGAAGATGTCCCTGCTTATTGCGGAGGGGTTGGACTAGATGACCTTTAGAGGTCCCCTCCAACCCAAACTATCCCATAAATAGCCTAAAGATCCTGAAATTTAAAAACTGATTTGTGCCTTTTTATTGTTCAGGAGTTTGTTGGACAGCTTGGGGGACATATTCTCCATTTGTCTGCTGTTCTCAGATTTGAAGTGTGTTCCTAAAATATGTATATATAACTAACTCATTCTAAATTTGAGAAAAAAAAATCCTTATTCCCTGACAGAGCAAGAGTTGTCATTCCACCCTCATCTCTTCCCCTTAACAAGACCGGATATGCAGCTGCTCTATTCAAATGCTTGCTTTATTCTCCTTAACAATCTCCTCCTTCAGTTCACTCTCCCTCATGCCCTTTTTCTCTTAGTTTTCTTTCTGCTTTTTATTCTTTCTGCTTCCTTCTTTGCAATGGCAGTTTCCACTGTAAATCTCAGGTTGCCTCTTGCAGTTTTTTTCATTTTTTTAAATTACTGCTTCCCAGATCATCCCTAAACAGAGTCGTCTTTGTTCATTTCTTCTGTCTACATGATGCTCATTGCACTGTCTCCCTCTGTCCTCTCTTACCTTCACCTGGTAGTAGCTGCATTTGAGCACAGAGAGAACTCTCCTGGGAGCAGACTCTGTTTCGCCAATGCAAAATAAGGGAAAATGATTGCTACTAATTGTGATTTGACTGAGCTCAGCCTCACTGGTATTAATGGAAATGCAGCCATTTTGAATTAAATAAAACTGCAGATTTGAAGGCAAGTACAGACCTTAATGAAAATCATCAAAAAGAAGAAAAGCTATCTAGAGCTTAAAAATGACCCCTGAATTTAGCTTCAGATTTATGTCAAAAGATCGCATTTTAAAATACAAAATTGTTTGATAACAAATCCATACAGTTTTAACCTTAATAAAGAAGTTGACAAGCAATTACTGTAAGACTAATACAGAGGTATATTAAATATTTATCTGACCATTTCAGCGAGACCTGAAAAAGAGGCCAAATAATGAAGGAGCAGTATTTTAATACAGTTCTTTTGATCTGACAGCATTAAGGGTGTTGGAATTATTCAGTGTTTTCAGCAAAGCTAAGTAACTTGGCAATATGGAAGTGTTCTAGTTTGGCAAAACTGCATCTTCACTGCTAAGATAGTAATATGCAAAATCAAATTACAAGATTGATTAGACTTTTTTTTTTAAATTTACACCATTCCATCTTTAAAAAGACAAGGAACATAACAAATCTAAACTGAGAAAAATATTTCTACAATAAAACTTCTTTTGTTCGGTAGTATAATACTTCATTTTAACCTTCAAGCTAGGTGGTATATTCACTGGCAAAAAGACTAGCGTGGTGTGTTAGTCATAGTAGGCTTGAATTGCTTCATAATGAATTTCATAAAATAAAAATACACTCAATTCAATGTTAATTGAATTAGCTAGGCTTATGTGGGCCTTTCTTACATTTATTTCTTTGGACTGGGCCCAGGTCAAGTAATTTGGATACCAGATTGAATTAAGTTCTTGTGTTCTGATATAGATGTTGTTATTATCTTTTAATTTACAGTTAGGAAAGAGTTGGCTGGTAGAAATAAAAAATGTTTTTCTTCTAGTGCCTAGTTGATAAAAAAACTGTCTTTATGTCCTCATTTTCTTTGGTTCTGGAATGCTTCTCCATTTGTGAATATCATAATGAGCACTTTCGTTATCTTAATAATTCATCTGCAAAGTGAAGCTGTCTCTTGGGAAGTACTGTCAGGAATGGTGTGGCCCCTTCCACACCAATCCTCAAATGATCTGAAAAACAATAACCCAGAAGTAAATAAGAATATAAAGGAAGGGTATAGAAAGACTAGAGCCAGCCCTGTGCTAACTGGGATGTTGCAACAAATGAAGTATTTTCAGCTGCTGTTTTTCAAGGGCATTTTTCCTGCCCTTAGTGATTCAGAGTAGCACAAACAGGTTAGAGCAGGTGTTGAGAAACTCCTAATTACAGCATTGATTTAAGGCAGGCAGACCATATTGTCCAACATAAACAGACTGTAGAAAGCAGAGATCTAAGTGTTTTAATAACACACTTTCAAGTGCCCTAATTTATGTCTCAGCTCTCTTTCACCGATAAAGCTATGCATATTTCATCCTTTGAAAAATCAGCCTGCAATTTTATTAAATGTTGATATTTTCATACTTCTGTTTTCAGCTATGTAATTTCCATGCAAACATTAGTATTTGGTCCTAAGTAATTAATAATATGAATAATTACCCAGAATAAATATTCAGAATAATTCATGGACCAGTACAAGATAACACAAGCGCCAATAAAAAATATTCTGAAAACTTTAGCTAGCCCACATTAATCATCACAATATTAATGAGGGGAGATCCTGTCAGGCTGTATATTGATGTGGAGTCTGGAGATATGTAGATAATGGGTAGAAGAAAGGAGATAGCTGAAATGTGGAACTGCAGCATACAAAGTAGATTTTCTTCAGTTTAACAATGTGACACAATCTTCTTTGTACTAGTTGAATACTTTGAAGCTGGTATGAGCTTAAAATTAATTTCTTATACTAGAAGTTTGGAAGAAAGTTTGGAAATGCTAGAACTATTTCTTTATCTGGCAGCTGTTCAGAACAGGTAGCTATTTTGACCCAGGCTCATAAGTTGAACTGCATATTTAATTATTCACTTTCAGCTCAGTCTGACAGATATTTATTTTCCTAGAGTTGGTGATTCAGATCGCAGCAATTTTCTTTGGAAGGCGAGAGGGTGTACGTATTATTTTTCTTTCCGAGCCCTCTTCCTTTGAGGACAGGCAGCAGGGAAATGCCATCCATAGCTCAGACTTCAAACCCCATGATTCCCTGGGAGAGCATGCGCTGAGAGCTCCCAGTTGTCAAAGTGCTCTTGCCAGAGTGGTTGACTATTTGTCAAATACCAAACCCGAAAGAAGAAAATAAATATCCTGTCGTTTTGTTGATCTTTAAGTACAGAAAATCCAAAGGTAACTGTTCCTTAAAAATTTCTGTGTTGACCGTGTGGCTTTTACTGCATGCAAATGGTGCTGGTATTGCTGTGGGGATATAGATTTCCTGTACTGGATTGTAAATTTGTACAAATACTTACACCAGCAAACAATCAAGAGGTACTGCATATCAGTCCAACAACAGACACTGGCTGGCCTGTCTTTCAAAGTCATTTATGATCCAGTGTTTTTCCATTCAGGCTGGCTTCATTCATCAAAGGTAGGTCTTGACCTTGACAAGAGGGTTGAATTGTGCAGTGAGTTTTACCTTTAAGAAGCAATATGAAAACAGATGTGGATTACAGTCCTTAGGATAAAGTTCAAAACTAGCTAGCTACACGATGGTACATATTTGAAGCAACTGCTGTGCTAGTCACTGTAGATAATGTAGAGGCTAGCTGATTTAAACATACTTTATTGACAACTGAATTTTAACACTTCAGCTGCTATCTCTAAATATATGTTTTTACTAACAGCTCAGAACCAGGAGAGGGACACATATAATCATTTTCTCTCTCTGATGTGGGATAATCAGCAATTCTATCTAGCCCTAGGAATAATATTATTTTGATAGAAACGAAGCTAATGGTATATTATGTTTTACTGCAGTACTGCTTTAAACTGACTCATAAGGTTTTCTGCACCCCCACCAGCAGCAGCAGAGCGGCCTGTTAGATCTGCAATAGTTTACTCCATTTTTATATAGTCTGTTCATGACCCCTTGCTGTTCAATTTACATATTAAACAGGTAAATAACAGGAAGCATGAGCAGTAACTTACCGGGTAAGAGAAAACTGTCCTGATGTTCATTTTAGCTAAGAAGTGTATGTATGGCTCAGAAAAGATTTAAAAGAAAGAAACAAAGAAAAAAAATGTTAAAGGCATACACAAGCCATCTAAAAATTCTTGATGTCTTGTAATGTTGCATGAAAATAACAATCCTAAAAAATGGAATCCTAGGGAAGTACATGTCATATGATTAACTCAGTAGAAGTGCAATTAGGTATTCAGTGATGACAATCTTTGACATAGTTAATTAAGTGATTTTTGGCTCATTTAATATACTTTTGATATTTAGAACAATCCTTTTAATTCACTAAAAGTCTGCAATATGTGTAGGTTCCTGTTCTAGTTTCATGCAATTGCTCTTCATCTATGACTGTATAAGCAGTGGTAATTAGCACTTATTATTGTCTTCCAAAATAATAATCAAATCACAACATGTCCTGTTTCATATGAAGCATTTCTTGCAGGTATGACTCAACTGTTTTACATATGTTTACTTTTTAAAGCGTCAACTCATGTATTGATTTAGCAAACAATTTGCATCACTAGTCTTTGTCTTATACACATAAGATGACTTTTAGAGTGCGGCATGTCTGTATTTTAGATATTTCGATTCTCATTTTTGTTTTTCACCGTGAAAGTATCAGAAACATCATAGTGTCATAATACCTCGCAGATCTGCTCATTTTTGACCTTATTTTTTTTTCACCCGACGAACGAATGGCTGATTGTTTCGTATATATAGCAATATAGCGAGTAGAAATACCCTTAAGCAAAGGACTGCCTTGACGCAAAATAGCATTTTACGCGGAAAGATGGGAAGGTCACTGAAGGCAAATGTAACACCCATCGGTCGCTTTGTGTGCCTGCCTGTCTGTCTGTCCCTCGTCCCGTCCTTGCCATCCCTTCTGGTGCCCTGAGCAAAGCAGAAAAAAGCCAGAAAAGGGTCTTGCAGCTCCCAGCCGCTCCCGTGTCCGTGTGAGGCTCCCTGTGTGCTCTCTCTGTGATACATGGAAATAATTGAAAGCTTGTTTGTTAATTAAAGAAAATCGGTACCCGGCTCCTTTAAAGGTCCCCTAATAGAAAAGGGGGTGGAGAAGAGCGAAGCCCGGTGTCTTTTTAACCTTGCTGAAGGACGCAGCAGTATTTATTGACGTATGCAAATAACCAGGGGGAGGAGGTGGAGGAGGAGGAGGGTGCTTGGAAAAACAGGAACCAGAATCAGTTTCTCATTGCAGGGTGAGAGCTCTGAGTTCCGGTGTAAGAGAAAAGAGACGTGGCGAAATTGCTGTATATCTCTGCCCTATAAGCACATCTCTCATTTAGACTGAAGGGAAACAAGGCATCAAAAAGGGTGAAGCATCTTAAAAAATATTTTAAAGGCAATCTAGCACGATCAAAGGTTACATGTTCCTAACTGGGGTGGGGGGTGGGGGGGGGAGATTACGGGTTTGCCTTGCCAATTGCTCTAGGGTAGCACCAGCAATAGGAGGAGATTTTTTGGCCGGCGAACGATTAGAAGAGCCTGCTTTGTGGTATGAATGACAACGTTAATAATCTGTCTTTGTGGTTCTTTCCCCTACCGTTCCAGCTGCGCAAACCATGCAGGATGATTTACTGATGGACAAAAGCAAAGCCCAGCCCCAGCAGCAGCAGCGGCAGCAGCAGCAGCAAGATCCAAACTCAGCAGAAGCCCCCTCTACACCCATCTCGTCGGAGACGCCCAAACCCGAAGACAACAGTTCAGTGACTAGTATCGGCACATCGGCTCCTTCCCAAAATAGCAAGGAGAAGATGCAGATGGAGTCTCCCATTTTGCCTGGTTTGAGCTTTCATCAGCCTCAGCAAGAACCTGCAGCCGGCACCTCCTTGTCTCCCTCCTTCGGCAGCACCTGGTCTACAGGGACCACAAACACGGTGGATGATAGCTTTTTCCAAGGAATTACTCCGGTCAACGGGACAATGCTTTTCCAGAATTTTCCACACCATGTCAACCCTGTATTTGGTGGCACTTTCTCTCCTCAAATTGGCCTAGCTCAGACTCAACACCACCAACAGCAGCAGCAGCAGCAGCAAGCTCAGCAGCAGCAGCAGCAGCAGCGGAGGTCACCTGTGAGCCCTAATCAGGCCCCCTTTGCCCAGAGAAATGCTGCTTACAGCCATCAACCCATCATGACCAGCAAACCGTCTTCGTCCTCTGCCTCCTCTTCTTCCTCCTCCAGCTGGAATAACCATCAAAATGCGGCTTGGAGTACACCTTCCAACCCTTGGGGTGGGCTGCAGGCTGGTAGGGACCCTCGAAGGGCAGTTGGAGTGGGGGTTGGCGTGGGAGTGGGGGTCGGCGTACCCTCCCCCCTCAATCCCATTTCACCCCTTAAAAAACCGTTCTCCAGCAATGTAATTGCCCCTCCGAAGTTCCCACGAGCTGCACCCTTAACCCCCAAATCCTGGATGGAAGACAATGCGTTCAGGACGGACAATGGCAACAATCTGTTGCCTTTTCAGGTAAATGTCTACATGCACCTTATCCCTGGTGACAGCTATCGCAAACTTGTATTTCTTGCAGGGCTGTATTTCACATTACTGTTCTATCCGAGAGGCATCTCCATAGTTCTCATTTGCATCGAATCGTCGCCTTATATGAAAGAAATGGGGTTGCTCCTAGGGCGTGCATACACAAAGATTCAAAATTCTGGCTTAAGGTTTATAGTCTTCCTTTTCCTATAACTTATTCTTAAATATGACAAGGCCTTTTGGTTATTTTTTTTCTTTCTTTTTTTTTTTTTTTTTTATTTAGCATCTGAAAGGTAATAGCCCTCCTTCGTGAAAAACAGGTTTGGCAAGCTGTGCTCTGTTGGTGCTGTGTGTGATCATTTTTTTTTCATATTCTCCATATGTGAGAAGCAGGAGACATTTAAATTGCTGGCTTCAGTTTTCTAACTGGCATGTTAATTTTAACTGAAGATGCTTCTTGATCTAAATCCAGTTAATTATTTTATCACAATTGAAGTAACTAATTGGCCTTATGTCATGGTGGGATTTAATAGGGAGTCTGCTCGCATAAGGTATATTTATGAAAAGCTGTATATGTCTGATATATAAACCCCGCTGTTAGATTCACAGTGGATGCCTAGAATACATCTAGAAGCAGCATGGGTGTGTATGGAAAGAGTGGCGTATCTGTCCTTACCAGCAAGGAAAAACCTAATAAAATTGACGTGATTTAGAAATGGCAGGGAGGTATTGTATGAAATAAACCATTTTATGCTTTTCAAAATATTTACAGAGAAAAGAGACAATAGGACACGACCTTCAGAGCCATATTGCAATGGAGTCTATTTACTAGCTACATAGCTGAAATATTTAAAGCTGCAGTGCCCTTTGCTTTTTTTTTTTTTTTTTTTTTTTTTTTTTTTGTCTATGACGACAAAGCAGATCGATTGCAGCTGAAACTGGGCCACAGAGAAGATTTGCAATTTTAATGCAGAATGGAACCTGTCATGGTGTGAAATCCATTTTAAGTTGAAAGAAGCAGAACATGCACTTGCAGTTCTATTGATACAAGGTGAAATTAATCTCAAATTTCTTATAGGTTAGCTTTTTTTGTCTCAGACAAATTGAAATTTTCTGTTTTGAAATACAGTAAAATCATTCATATATGCTTTTTCTTTAGAAAATCGTTTTCTTAACAGTATGAGCTCTCAAATCTTTTCAGATTACCAGTATGGTAAGAATAGCATCTAGATTGACACGTAGTAATAAAAAAAAGGTAAAAAAAAAAAAAAAAAAATCACCCCCCATTACTTTAAGACATGGTTCAAGTAAATCATATGCATTCCTGTGCACTTTCCAGTCCCATTCAAAGAGGGCACCTTATAGTCAGCCCTGACATTTCATTTTGCTGCTTCATTCTGTTTAAAGGGAGAGTTGCTAATTTTTATTGGCTACCCTAAACGAAGGTGGAGTGGGTGAAGTGCTGGTCAATATCTCTGTAGCACTCGAGCCTGGAGGAAGATTATACTTTATACACAATATGCCTGGTGACACTACTATATTGCACAAAGCACAGCAACATAAAAAAATAATGAATATAGCTCCTAGTACTTTCTTAGGAATAGGGAATGTATTTCAATTTCCAGGGTTTTTTTAATTGTCCAAATGTAAGACACTACAAAATCTGTTGAATTTGAATTATTAGGGTAAATATGGTCTTATTTCTGTGGCTTGGTCAGTGAGATACATCTTTAATGAATACACAGCGTTATTGTGACTGTAAATTGTTATAAATTAAACTAACAGGTACTTAGTCATTGCTGGGGAGAAATAGATAAATATTTTTAAAGAATAGCTCATTTGATTTTAAAATTAAAGTTGTGCTATTTGGAAACTGGTGTTCTTCTCTGTAACTTTAACCTGATATTTTCCTGTGCAGCTGTAAGCAAATACTTAGAATACTTTCAGCACCTGTTATAATAACAGCCTGATTTCAGAGACGCAGAAATTTTGTGTATTTTTTCCAGTTAGGGTCCTTTTGATACAAGCCACTCAATTTTACTTACAAGACTTTCATCTGCATTAATGTTGATCTCTCCTGTATTTAATAAACTGCCAAACAAGTCTTGAAACCATCCTATCAATAGGAGGCAACTGCTTAGTTACATTGATATAAGTGCAACTAAAATTCATATAAAAATGAAATATTTGTTGCCTGGGTTCTGGTTGGCTTTTTTAAAATTTATTTTTCCCCTTTCCTCCTTCTCCCTGCCCCCCTCCCTGCCCTCAGAAATTGGGCAATATGTTGACACAGTAAGTTCTGCTGGTCAGCACTATCAAGTAATTCTGGCAGGTTTATCCATGTACATTTGCCAACCGTAAGCGACTGTTTGACCTGCTTCAGAAATACCTTTCAGTAAGCTTGGTAGCAACAAGTTAATGCACCCTACTAAGTTTTACACTAACGTGTTCTTTTGTGCTATGTTGAGGTTTTAAGACCTCTTCAAATTAGTGGTTTATATTTAATTCATTCCTTAACATAGAAATCCCAAGATGTTCCAAGTAAACCAAAAAATATTAATGTATTCACCAGTTGAATTAACATCAATGATACCTACTTTTTAATTTGGTTCTTTGCAGTGATCGAAAATTTTAAGCATATAACTTCTGCAATCGAGGTTTGTATTCAGAGTCTGGAGACAGCTGATACTCAACTACTGATATATCTAGTTCTAGGAAAAAATTGTTGGATTTGAAAGCATTTTTGTTAAGAACCTGTATATAAAGCAATATGCTAGACATCTGCATCCCTGAATTTGAATAATACATAAGTCCACCTCATATCATAACCAGCTGTCATCTGTCCCAAGGACTTGTGCTGCAGAATGTATCCGAACATTTAAAATATAAATTGTTAGCAATTTTGTTGGTGTCTGCCTTGTGATTTGTGTTGAAAGGCAACTAAAAGTGCTTTGGAAGAGGCTTTGTATAGTTCCTGAGGATAAGTGATTGCAAAGTATCAAAAAACAAACAAACAAAAAAACCAAAACCCAAACCCATTGAAGATAGAAAGCTGATAGTTAGAAGGGAAAAGAAAAATAAGCAATTGGTCTGGAATGAAATGTGTAGCAAATGTGATTTGGAGATAATGTCATAGATGTGGAAAAAGGCCAGATATGAAATAAAGAAATGTGACCAGATTGTTAGTCTGAATATTTGTCAGCTTCTGAGTGGTCCAGGCAAAGGTGTGATTGTCATCTGACAAGCAGTAGTGTGGTGCCACTAGATGATCCTCATTTCTGGCTGTTGAGGCTGGCATTAACCAGTTGTCCCTGGGACGTGGGCAATGGTTCAGTTCCTTTTCACAGTGGGCCTTGAAAAGAGCCATTGTCATCTTGTTCTTCTGAGCTGCTCCCAGAATTCTCTTTTCCTTCCTCTCTCAGGTAAATAGTGTGTTTCTTTTGGCTTTTGGCCATATGAAGATATTGGGACACAGCTTGTGAGGTTAGGAGGATTGATAGTGCCTGAAATAGACCCTTGGAAGCATGGATAAGAAATTCTCCTTACAGTAGAGAAGACAGAGAAGGAAATAGGGTGTGCTAGTTAAGGAAATTTATCTTACGGATTATTACAACAATTTCCTAGAAATTGTTCAAGTTTTGCTGCTTTCTGAGGAATATGCATGAGAAACAATAAAGCACAATTCCAAATTTTAGATTTAAAAAGTGCACGGCGATTTAGTACTCTGAAGATTCTGGCATTTATCAAGTCGTTCTTGGCAGATTTACTGATAAATACTTCTTTAGCAGAAATTAATAGTGATATTTATTGCAGATAAAGATGATTTTATAATGCTGTCTTTTGCAGAGGGGCTGAGAGAGGCTTTCTGGGGGATCATGTTTGCTTTTTGGTTTTTTCCTCACTGATTTCAATAGGAATTTGTCTGGAATTAGAAATATGGGAATTATAGGGTAAATTTAGAAATTAGATAAAACTTTAGTATTTCATACTTAAACAAAATACAAATACAAACATACAGTGGGCTTGTGTATGAATATAAGTATATATGTTTGTATGAATATAAAGATACACTAATTAATAATACATTAGCAGGCACAAGTACTTTGTCATGTGTTGTACTGAACACACTGTAGCTCTTTGTTCAGTAAAATGAAGGACGAGGGAATGGCCACTGCATAATGTTTGTAATTCCAGTGTGACTTTTGGTTGATGATTAATAGACAGCTCCTTAAGAAGCTGCTTTCTTAAAACACTTGAAGTTCTTCAGGCCTGTCACATCAGCCCAAATTTAGCTTTTCCCATGCAAATTTATATTGATATTCAAAATAAATTGTGTGCATACGTACACATGCATATAAATTTACAAGCATATTCAGTAAACTAATAGAGTAATATTTGCTTTCAAGTCCTAGCGAAAATACTGTTAAATTCACTGTTAAGTTCAGTTTTTATAATGATTGTGTTAACTTCTTCACAAGCAATGAATTGGCTGTAGCTTTTTTGTCGTAGTTCTGTTTAATAACACTACAATAAACTGAAATGTATTATTAGGATATCTCATATGTATATAGGTTTGTGTCTGTATTAAAAATGATTGTATTAAAATTAGTTCCATGTATTGCAACATTCACTAGGGTAACAAACACGGAATTATATTTATGAGTAAATGAGTTTTACTGGCCAATATACTCTGGCAACTGTAATTTAAAAATCTTTGTTTAAATCTAGGTAACTTGTTTTGAAAATAGTTGTATGCAATAGGTTTATTTGAAGATGAATTTTTAAAATGTGATATTTATTCTAAATTTGACATTCTAGGCTCTTGACAGTATAGTAGGTAACCATAATTAGTAGCATTACTGTTATCTTGAAAACTATTTCTTAACGCATAGGAAGAAGAAAAACGTCTAACCTTAATCTTTCTTGCATGATGACAGACAAGTACTGGCAGCCTGCAACTTCATGAACAACTGGGAAAAAAGAAAAGGATGTAGTTCTTATGAAAGCAACTTAGTCCACTTCATACCCCCGCACCCTGTTGTTACTATTAATGAGCACAATAAGTAACCTGAATCTGAATATTAAATCATAAGGGCACGTCAGGGTATCTCTAGTCCTCCCCTGTAGCAGATGCAAGCAATACATGACATTCTAGCCACAGTAGCTGTCGAGTGTTTTGCAATTTTTGTGAGATTTTAGATTTGAGTTCTGTATGTTGATATTTGCAAACTAATACAAATGCAATAACCATGCAGAAGAAAAAGGTGATGACTGTTTCATACTTAAAGTATAGTGATTTGAGCACTAGTTACTTATTGATTGTTGTCTTAGTTTTAAGTAACCAGTTGAATCATAGATAAGCCCTCAAAGTTAGTGAAGGTAGAGCAAAGGTGTTGTTTCAGTGTCTAGTTGATATTCTGAGCAACTCCATATATAGGCAGGACATACTTAAAAAAAAATTTAAAGGTATTAATATAGAACAACAAATCAATAACTTTTCCTAAAGATTTGATAAACTACTTATCTGCCTTTCCTTTGGGAGGTAAGACAGAAGAGAAGGTGAAGGGCATGGCAGTTTAATATTTCCCTTCTTTTTTACTGGAGGCTGTTCTTGTGAATTGAACATAAAAGGAGGAAAGACCTGGAACAGTAATGTTCTCCTGTTCAAGGTGATTTTTGTGAAGAAAATTTGAGTTTACTGAGTGGATGATTATGAAGGTTTCCATTTCTTAGCAGCTGATGAAATAGCTCTCCTTTCTTTAAGGTTACCGATGAGTGATTCCTGACTGAAACATACCAAAGGGAAGGTAAAACAGCACTACTTAGTTTGAAGTTACATAGTGATCTTTAACTGTACATATCTGAATTTTGCTTGGACTGGGTAGACTACTGTGCTTTCAAAAACTTTTAAATTAGGCTGAAGAGAAAAACATTATACCAAGACAATCCAGTGCTGGCCTTTGAGAGAGGCTTGACAGCTCTCTGGCATCTGTTTGTTTTTCTTTTTCCTACTGATCACTTGATTGTGTTACAAGTTTGAAAAAAAAAAGATGCTGGTTTTAGAAATACAATTGAAACATTATTTCAAATTGTGGCAAAAACTCCCACAGCAAATAAAGGCCTTTACAAACTTCACTGGTTTTCCCCAAATAAGCATGCTGCTTTGATTTTACTTTTGCTTTTATCATAGTAACATGTAATATGTCGTTTAAGGAAAAGGATCTTTACCTTTACCATAATGTCAATTAGCAGACTTTAGATAGGAGAAGTGTCTCTCTTTCTCTTTCTTTTTGCTATTTCTCCCACTTTGACTTCTAAACTCCTAGAAATCAATACTGAAAGCTTTTACTGTATAATCGTTGTCTACAATTAACTGCTGAAAATGGAGCCCCATATTATTTAGTAGTGAAAGACGACTTTTTGCTCATATCCCATGTCTTCAAAAAGATGATGTTTTTATTGACAGAAGATATCAAAAGCTAGGGAAGGAAATAGTGTATGGTCATTATATGGGAGAAACAATAGAAATAGGTGAAAGTTACTGCCTTCTTTCAGGGGTAGGTAATCAGACTGTTGTGGCTTTGTAGTTTATTACAAGCCCAGTTAAGTGCTTAGTTTTGCAAGATACTGCCTGAAGTAGTTTCTCATCTTAACCTACTTGTTCAATATGGTGGGGTAGAAATAAAACTCAGATAGGGCAGGAAATGGAGATTTCTAATTCCTGTTTACTCAGCATGAGGTCAGCTGAATTTCCCTTTGGACTCTTTCTGGTGCTATGTGGGCTAACAAGCTTCCTCCTATAAGTCCCTAAAAGTTCATGTGTGTTTAGAGATTTTTTTTCTCTCTAGTCAGCAAAAAGTGTAAGTGAAACATGTAGTATGAGAGAAATAAACTATGCATACTTTGAAGCTTTAGGCAGATTTTCCTTTCCTAGTAGTATTAGCATTTTGTGTACAAATTATGCAAAACATATATGTGTAAACATTTACTATCTGTATAAGCAGGTTCATTTTCTCCAGAAAACAGTTGTAATTAATTTTCAGTAACGCCTGCTTTGGAACTATATTAACAAAGTAGGGCTTGCTGTTATTGATATAATTTGCCTCTTTTTCAAATTTAAGCTAAACCTGATCATTTTCAGCTGCTTTGCAAGTTGAAATGTGATAGTTTTCCATTCTCTTTTTCTGACAAGTGTGTCAGAGCAATGTTTAGACTTTTCAGGTTTTAGGCTATTGTATCATTTTATACTCTCTGTAATTCAATTACTATGTTTTGTTTCATTATTTCTTCTTTATTTAATTTTCCCATTTCATTTAGTAGAAATTTACAAATAGTGCAAAAGCATTGCTTTTAAGCAATTACTGGAGTATTATATGTACCGATAATAAGCAGCTGCCTCAAGATAGATGAGTGTACTGGTTTTGTATATAGAAATGGATCTTCATTTGTGTAATATGGTAAACTTTAGAGTTTTTGAAAGGCAAGTTGTGAAATGTCACAAGTCCTTTGTTTGTGCATCTTCAAACTTGGTCAACACGTCCATAAGCTTCAGTTATATGTCTCTATCTTTCCCTGTAAGTTCCCAGTAGCACTTGTAAAACACAGCTCATCAATGCCTTCCTTTTTCTTATTGTTTAATGTGGCTTTGTCTCCTCTTTGCAAGCTTTTCAAACTCATCCCAGAGATAAAATTTTCAGTTTTTCTAAGGTCTTATACAAAAGCAGCACTGTGCTGATCAGGATGATCAGAACAGATATTAATCTGCTTTGTCATAACAGTGTTAGAGGAAGGGGTGGTGTGATCTCTGTTCTATGGATATATATACAAGGTACAGAGTTTGAAGACATCATTTTCTTCTCAATGTTGAACCTAAGAAGTCTAAAAAGGTTGGGGTTTGGTTTTTTTGCCTAAAATACTCAGCATTTCTAGGTCTTTGGAAGCAGAACATCCGCTCACTATAAATTTACTGCTTATATGAATCTTTAATTAGGGGTCAAAAAGTGAAGAAAATTAATCATCACCTGTGAAAAGTTTCAGTTTAGGTTACATGCCATTTACTCAGGAATTAAGAACTTCTCATCAGGGAATAGAAAAGAAGCAAATTTTTAATCTCTTTATTTGTATGACCCACTTTTCCTTCAGCTGTTGATGTCAATCTTTATACATCTCCCATAATCTGCAAGAAACA
The DNA here is from genome assembly GCA_033558105.1 of Coccyzus lansbergi. Taxonomy (NCBI): domain Eukaryota; kingdom Metazoa; phylum Chordata; class Aves; order Cuculiformes; family Coccyzidae; genus Coccyzus; species Coccyzus lansbergi. The sequence continues at coordinate 4,320,023 of JAUMJK010000046.1, forward strand.
ACCTAGAAGTTCTACAAACAAACAGACTCTGAATCATTCATAAACGTCACTGATGGGCACTGGATGAGAAAGAGCTTTAGTTGAAAATATGGTTTTGAAATTAGACAGCTATAGTTTATTTGTGCAAGATGGTGGAATTTAAATTGCACAGACAGTCTTACTCCTCTACTCCCTAACTTTTTTTTTGGTGTGTGTTTTGCAATTTTCTCTTAAATTTCTTAAAGTGTAAGTAAAATACTTAAGCTAAACTACAGGTGACTTTCACATGATTCGTCAACCAAGTTGGAGGCTACAATGCTACAAATGGGTTTTGGTTAAACTAAGTTAATTGAAGGCTTATGTGCAGAGCACCTACTGTCGGTGGGTTTCAGTGTTGTCCAAACCATGATTTTGTGAGCATGGCTCCTTTTTTTTTCATTCAGCCCTGAACTATTCAAGTCCACTTCTTCCAAACTTCCCTTCTTCTTCTTTCTGTTCCTGCTTTTTGATCCCCTTTCCTACTTGAGGCTTCTCATTTCAGCTGACCTTCTCTATTCCACTTTTTATGTCAAAGCTTCAAATTATAGGGGAATGACTTATAAACCATGATAGTCATAAGCTGAATTGTGTTCACTTACTCTGTGGAAATTACTGCTGTGCATGCTTAACAGCATGAGAGATTTTTAAGTAGTTTTAAATAAATTCAGGGACAATAGAGTTTTCATGAATATTGGCCAGAAGTTAGACATTTAGAGATTTTAACCAAGTGATAACTTAGAACACGCTGAACAGGTTTTGTTTCCCCATCCTCACACTCATCTTTCAGAATGTGTGTCCTAAGATGGATTTGCATACAGATTGACAGAAAAACACTTCTGACATAAAATGAGAAAGCTTTATCTTTAACATGGGTTTTTTTATATGTAATTTTCTTTTATGTTCTAATTGCGTGTGGATGTTTCAGTGGAATTAGTCTTTCCTACATGGAAGAATTATTGTAAAGGTGCTCATCTTAAAAAGATTCATCCTATAAAGTTATTTTTGGCAGCTCTGCAAGTAACTTAAAGCTGACCTTTTAATGGAAAATGTCAGGCAGCTTTAGAAACTGATGCTATCTACAATGTATTATGTTTCTGAATTAATGTGTTCTATATATAAAAATGGCTCTTCAAAACAAAGAAAATCACCCACTGAATCTTTCCTGGGTTTTTTCTTTTTTCCTCAGTGGTAGAGGTTTTTTGTGAGTAAGCTTTATTTACTAAAGGAAGTCTTTCAATTATGGCTTCTTACGAAAGTTGTTAAAAATAAAACATAAAAACCATTTTACTTTAAAACATTTGAATAGTAAAATATTCTTTTGGTTTAAATGAAAATTCATAATTTCTCATTGGAAGTTACTGCTTCACTGTGCTTGAAGCAGTGGAAATGTTTTAGTTTCTTACTGCTGTTTTTTTAGTTATCAGCAAGGGAAAAAAATAAAAGGAAGGAATTGGTGTATTGTCTTGAATGGTTATGTAATTCCTACCTGACAAGAATGAAAAAGGCCAACCCAGTGATTTTGACTGTATTTTGAAGGATGAAGTTTTAATCATCTCTATACCATCAGTACTACTACATTATCACTATTGCCTAGTTTATTTAAAATGTTTGTGTAGATAAACTAAACTTAGCAACAGGAATCAGAGCCACCAAATTCATATTTTTCTTCAGGTTTTTGTTATTTTTCAAGTTTAGGCTTTTTTCAGTTATTTCTGTAATTTTCCAAGTTTTTAGTGGTTATGCTTAGTCTTTATATGGTCATAATGGGGAGCAAGTGCAATTTTTATGTATCTATGTATATTTTCTAAATCCTTGCTGCAATGAGTGTGTGTGTTGAAATGTGAACCGCAGGGTTTTCGCTTTTTATAAGGTCTTAACATCCTAAAAAGTCTCTTGGATATTTCCTCAATCTTAAACTTACCGTGCTATCTTTTCCGGTAATCTCAGATTCCTTTTGCCTCTATCCTTATTTAAAAAAACCCAAAATTATATTTCAAATCAAAAACCAAACTGACATTTTTTTTTTCTTTCCAGTTTTTACTTTGATGGTAAAATCAGTAATCATCACAGTTTACTAAAACTTTCTGACTGGCATCTGTCTGTGAAATACCATTTCATTTTAGTTAAATGCTGTACAATGTATATAATAAACAATTCTTACCCTGCGAGAGTTTAGATTGTTATACAAAATAAGGCACGGCATAGGTGAATAGCTGTAGGGTTTGTGGCAGGTATCGTTGGGCCGTCTTCTCAGCCTAGCCATACTCAATCTTAGCCTTTATACATATAATTTTACTTTCACCTGGGATGATTAACTTTTACAGAATTTTAGACAATTTTTTAGGCCCTATTTGTACAACTGTTTTTTTCTGATGCTATTTAAAATGGAGGTTTCTAAAGTATTTGATTAACTTGACTTACAGGGTTGCTTGGTTGAGTTGTATCTGCTTAGTTTATCTGGAGAATATCTAGAAAGTAGAAGACAAAAATCTAAACTTCTTTTTACGGTCTATCATGCCTTATGCATCCAGAAATAAGATGGAGAATGAGCAGCATGTGATAGAAAATTGAAATGTTGAAATGATTGAAATGTTATATGACCTTATGGGGTCAACAGATCATACTTCAGACACTTTAATATACAAAACTCCCAGGTTCCTTGTGGTCTTGCAGGGAAATGTTTACCAGAGTGCTATTTGGAGCTTTTTTTTTAGGGAGGTACTTTAGTGTAGTATTTTACTTTATGAAGGAAATTTGTTAAAAACGATTATGAATGCTTTCAGCTTCATTAATAGAGCTAGTGGCTAGTGTTACTGCCATTCACTATGTGACCTTTACAGTAACTGTACATTTGTGAAGGGTTAATAGATTATTAATGTATTAGCTGATTGTTAAGTTCCAGAATATTAACAGATGGCTTGTAACCAAGTCTGATACCATCTATTTGTGTGCTTAGTAACCATTAAGATGTATAATAACCAAGTCTGTCAAATGTTTATAACATACTTAATGATTTTGTAATTTTTTTTAAACTAGTTATAAAGAAACCTTTTAAATTATGACTACCAAAACAGTCTGACCTAATACTTCATCTTGTTAAAAAAATCTATTATTTATTCTTTCTAGGGTCATATTGTTTCTTCCTACGTAATTAAAAAAAAAAAGAGAGAGAGAGAGAGAGAAAAAAAGTTGAAAACAGTGAAACCTCTTTCAGTAGCCGAAAGAGCTTTTCTTAAATGTCACAAAGCCCTAAGCAGCAGCTGACTGTGCAGTAGGAAGACTAAGGCAGAGTAAGAGGGAGAAGGACACAGGAGGAAAGGAGGAATAAGGAAAAGCAGAATTTTAGCAATAAAAAAAAGAAAGTGACATTGTGGTGTTTTCATATGTTGTAATCCAAGGTAACAATATACCTGTTCATTTTCTGTGGATGATTTCTGCAAATAAAATCTTGCAGACATTAGGCTGGGTTCAGGATAACAGTGCTAAGGGTCTTCAGCTTGGTGGCTGCTGCTACACTTGGCTTCTAATAAATGAAACTGTACCTATGACTTCTGAGTAATAAAACCAACCATAATTGTCAGCAGTTATAAATAACGTTTTGATACAAGCTTCTGCAGACAGTCTTGCCTCCCTTGTCTAAACAGGAACACACTCTGCTGATGTGGTTTTGCAGAGCAGAAATAGTAGATTAGTTATATAACAATATTTTCTTGTTCGGCTAGGGAAAAGTAACAATGCCCTATTTAAAACTACCTGAAAATGGATTACAGTAAATGTTGCCATTTGTTTGGAAGGCTTCACTTTCTAGAGAAAATGGAAAGTTTTCTTGCCATTTTGCATACATAGTAGCCCTGTTTGAGTATAAATTTCAACTGGTCAGTTTTTCAAAATGTAGCTACTTCAGGTGTGTCCAGAAGGAGAATAAATCAAAAAGAAAAAATACTATGGAAATAGTTTTTTAAATGAATGTGGATAGATGAAAAAGGCAACCCTACTAGAAATATAATTTTTTTGTGCAGTCTGCAGGTTTTTTTCCTTTTCTCTCTTAACATTTATACTAAAGGCTTGTAATTGTCCAGAAGTTAACTAATAAACTCATGTTTTTCTCCTTTCTAGACCCTTCTTTCTGGTTGATGAAGTCCTAGTTGATGGTGGATATTGATTCCTTGAGGTCATGACCTTGTAGTTACGGCTATTAAATATCATCCTGCTTTGCTGCAGTTCTTCAAATTAATTCAGTTCTTCTTGTATGATGAGCTGATCTCTCTGTGTTGATGATGTCTTGTAAATATTATTAGTACATTCTTACTTTAAAAACCGATATCATGGATAAAATTGGTCTCAAGATTTGTCTTTAAGAACCTCCATTAGTAACTTTTCTTCTGCACATTTCTCTGACACTATCATATCTTTCCTTTTTTGTAGTTTTCTTTCTTACCTCAGTTGCCCCTGTTCCCAATTTTATCCCACTTCTGTAGTTACTTTGCTTGTAGCACTATAGGAAATGCTACATTGACATCCTTGTTATATCAACTATATAATTTTCTGATATGAACCAGAAATCATACTTTGCAGGATGTTGCAGCATTAATGCATGATACTGCCTTGTATCTACTTTTTATTTCTTAAAGAGAAGACATCCTTGAATTTCAACCATAAAAACTACAAAGTTTTTGTCATCTATAGCTTCATATCCTGCTTCGGTTATTTCAGTTCTTGCATTTTTATTTTGCTGGTCAGGTAAGCACAGTACTCACATTCTTACTTGGACTGTCTTTAGTTTTTCCACTAACTGTTCCTTGCTGACTGATTACAGTGTTTACATGCAGCTGATGTCTGCTATCGAATTGGGTAACTGATATTGCTTTGCCTCTTACGGTTTTCCCATCTTTAGCCTTTGTCCTCATTTATCTATTTTCTCCTTTGTATGTGAAGACTGATTATGGAGGCTATCTTATTTTCTCCTGACTTGTGATATGTTTTTGTTTAATTCTGTCATCGGCCATGCTAGACGTTTTCCTGGACTTTTGTTGTCCAAAGTATTTGTGTTGAACTTGCTGTGGTTTCACTGGGCGTACCTGAATGGCTGAAAATCCTGGTTCTTTCCTTGTGGCAGTATTTCTTAAGGTGCTTGTCAAAGTTTATTTACTTGTAGAAAAAAGGAAAATTATCTTGCAAGTCAGGTAGGCATTTATCTCCATACATCTTCCCTGTGTAGGGCAATCTTTACTGAATTTGTCCTGTGCTGAATCAGTTTTACTCTTATAAAGTAAAAGGAAAGAATTTTTCTTGCTCTTATGCATATTCTTTCTAATTTCTGTGAGGAGATAACATAAAAATTCCCTTTTGGTTTACTGCCTGTTCATACAAATGCTTGTATATCTTGCGTGTTATTTCTGAATTATTTTAATTCCTTCTGTCCAGATATGCACCTGTAATTTGGATGCATAACCCCTAACTGACAACACAAAAATTCTTATGACGTCTTTGAAGAGGAAGAAATATCTATTCTGGCTCTTTTTTCAGAGTTCTAACATGAGCACTTAGGTACCTTGTACATGACACGGTTGTTCTTTTCCTCATATCCTGTATGCCTTGAAGTCCTTTTGGTAAGAAAAGATGGAAGTGTATAGTGTCAGTCAGTTGTTATTTTATTATATTAATATTGAATTTGTTATTAAACTGATTTTTTTCATATATGGGATGATTCAGGACTTACAACTGGAAATATTTTTTCTTTGTTTACAAAATGTCATCTGAAATCAAATTGCACACAATTAATTTGAAGAACTGCTTTTATTAAAACATAATTTTGAGATGGTAATTTTTTTCCTCCACTTCTGGCCTTCCTTTCCTTAAGCGGTGCTTAATGTTATGAGTGATTTTTATATCTCTGCTCTCTGCTGTTTTGCACCTGTTGCATATATGTAGCCTTTGGTAACTTTGAAGTTGATCAAATAGTTCACATTAGGAAAAGGATTGCCTTGTATCCCATTGGCTATACAGGAGTCCTCAATTCATGAGTAGCCGCACAGCTTGAGAGATCCTGTAGACCTCTTTCTGTTGTGAGAATGTGGCTGTGAAAGCTTGGGATTCTATGATACTTTGTCCTCCATAAAGTCCCAGAATGGAGACCATTTGCAACCTAACTATTCTCAATCCCCATTAGGAAGAAGGTGGCAGAGTAGAGTTTTGCGTATACATCTTTAAAGAAAGTTTAAATTAGTTTTTTTTTTTGTCAATTTGACAAATTGTCATGCATATTAGTTGTGCTGTAGTATTATAAAATTAAGGCTTCTGCAACTTACACAAGTCATTTTAGTAATTAAAAATATATGGCAGCTAATAGTTAATAATTTTCTTTAAATTCTGTTGGATGCAAAGTGACATCACATGGGAAAACTTACCTCCTGGTCTTCTCTGGGACCTCTTTTCCTTGAGAGTTTTTATGGCCTGGTTTATGCCTGTGGGTAAATATTAGTAAATAACTCCATTGCCCTCCCTTACTGAACAACTGTTCCCAATATACTTAACATCTTATTGGTTTCCTTTTAGAAGAAAAAGGCTATATTGACATTGAAATGATAAAATTACTGTCCTCTCTAAAGATGGTTCTTGAAACCAGTAGGTGAAGATATTTTCCTGTAAAGACAAGTGAAATTTCTTACCCTTTACCATACACTATTCCTGTTTCAGAGAAACTCTTGATATTCCTTAGTGGTGACCACAGAAAATGAGGTTACTGAACAACATTATTCTGACATATGTTAGAAAAGAATACAAGTAGTAACTGTCAATCTCCTGTTTTGTTTCATTATCCTGTATTATCATGAGACAGGATGCTTCTATTGCTAATCTTTCTGATTTCTGAATCTTTTCCTGATACAGTACTGTCTTTTACATTATGTGGTCCAGACAGTAAAATGTGATCACTTGGATCCTTTCATGCTGTAGCATCCTCAATACTTCCATTTGCAGTCTTTGTAGTGCTTTCATCTTGTGATTTGGGGTTTGCACTCAAGTTGTGCTGATTTAGCTGGCAAGCTGTGCTTAGCTCGGTGTTTGTTTTCCTTTGGTCTGGAACACAGGCATCATTCTGTTGAATAGAGTGGTAGAAGCCCAAAAGGTAACTTATCAGTGTTGAACTCTTGCACAGCAAGCCAATGAACCAGTTAAATTATGTCATTTTAATAGCTCAAGGGTATAATGAATGGCCGTGTAAATTCTGCTGCTGACATCTCTCTTTTTTTTTTTTCCCCACTTGCTTGTTTTTGTGAATTGATGATCATCTTGGGTGTAACGACTTTAATCCTATATTTCACATGTGTTAGAACCGTTTGTTACTGGAATCAGTAATTATAATGAAAAGTGGGTACGTCAGCTTTTTGAGATGCATTCAGCAGCAGCACTGATGAGCAGATTTTTATCTAAAGCATCATGTTGAACAAAATATGACTAAACATAAATCCTCTCAGTGAGTGCTCAGTCAGTTGGAATGTCTGCAAATAATTCCCTACAATAGTGTAGTGGATGTAAGAAAAATAACTGCTTTGTAATTTCTTTTGCTTTTTTTTTTTTTTTTTTTGTTAAGTTGTGGGGTCTTTGTTTTTTTTTTAAACACGTTGTCTAATTGTTTTGATTGCAAAAGGAAGATGTTTGAGATATTAATTGTGTTACATTTCTCTTTGCTGTTAATAAATAGCACTCCCTATTGGAGCATTACTTTAGGTGATTTCAGTGTTTGACAAAGGGCTTTACTGTCTTTGAATCTGAGATGGAGAAATAACACTTGTGATCATGTCAATAGGACACTTGGCATATTATAGAAGGCTGTGTTGGAAGACTAGTTAAGGGTACTTGAAAAAACATGGTAAGTAGACTATTGCTTTTCTGATGAAAGAAGTGAACACTATAATGTAGGACAATATATATATGTATTTCTTTATTTTTATGTGTATAGTTTGTATCCAGTAGAGCCTTACTGTGTTTGTTTTCCTGCAACTCCAAAACATGAGTAGCTTAAACCAAGGAAACACTTGCACTCAGTCTGTGCTGTAGCTACCACCTGTGTTCAGGAAAAGGCAGGGTAAATTCTATTATTTTCATCTCTGCAGTTTGCAAGCAAATATTGAATATTCAGTAACTTGTCAAGGTATCCTATTTAAGTGATTAATTTGCCAATTCTTATGGCTATAATGCCTGGATGCTTTTTAATATATTTTGGGCATGTATTAAGTGTGTACAAGGAGGGAATCTCATCTTACCTGCAAAGTAAAATGTCCTTTAAATTGAATAATATAATAGAATTACAAAAACTGTTATATATGTAATGCCTGTTGTATTTTTTCATATTTCTGTGCTTTTTGGTTCATTTGGAAATAAAAATAGCAAAAGATTTTAGTTTTCTTTTAGCATTCTAAAAGTTAGAGTTTACAAGGGGGTGAAGTTTGAGTACAACCTTTACCTTTCTTTGTGGAAAAATTGCTTGAGTAGGTTGTTTTCAAGGCTTTTGGATTCAATCTGAGTTCGTGCATGTTAGCTATAAAACTTTATGTAACACAGCCATAATGATTAAATGTCCCAAACCAGAATTCTGAAGTGTTGTTATTCAAATTATATGGAAAAGTTTCCATAATCTATATGAAATGAGATTATTTTTTTAATATTGAACTTCCTTATTTTTCTTAGGAACTTTTTGAACAAGCCTTAAAAATATTCTCATTTTGCTCAGTGAACTTCTGAACATCTTTAAAAGCGAGAAGTGCTACAGTAGGTAGTGACAAGAGACAAATGTGTGAAAAATCAAGGTGTTTTGCCTGTGGGTTTTCCAAGAGCAATAATAACATAAGAAAACATTCTCCTTTTTGTTCCAATAGAAGAATGTGATAAATCCAGTTTAGTTTGATACTATCCAAAATTAACAGGAAAGATTGAAAAAAGATTGTAAAATAAAATTCTATGAAGACTTAGCACTGGTAGCTCTGCTGTAATGTTCTTATCATGGACATAGACCACATTTTCCCCTCCTAACTTCATTTTATGCCTTTTAATTTATTTTGTTTCATTTTATGTTTTTATGAAATCCAATATAAGGAAAAAAATTACTGAGGTTTCTGGTTATTCTAGTTCTGCATGCATCTGTGTTGTCAGTCACGTTGTTACTGGCAGCACTCCAGTACCAAGCTGCAAAGGAAGTAACACTTGCTATTTACAGTTGTTTGATTCTTTTGCTAAGTGATCATTTTCCTTTATCATGTGACTGTATTCCTCAGATTTCCTCTCCTTTGAAAGATTTTTTTTTTTTTTTCTATTTAGTTTATTTATTTATTTTTTAAACTTTACTAAGAACACAAATGGGATTGCATCACAGTGAGGCTGCTAGGAGCTAAAGACAGCTCAGTGAATACCCGGAGCTTGCTGTGTGTGATCATTCACGTGCACCATCATGGCAGATTGAGCATGTCCCAAGTCGAACTGCTGTAATACTATTTTTACGGTTGCTTGCCTTGCTGCTTTGGATTAGGATACTGGAGCAAGACAAACTTGTTTTCCTTGTGCTCTTAGTAATAACCCTGGCTGCAGGTGCTAGAACAGAGTGAATGAGCTCAGTTTAAAACAGTGCTGACATTTTACCCTGTATTAATTGAAAGCTCTGCTTCCATTGACTTCAGCTTTAGTTGGCAATGCTTAGCAATCCTGTGCAGCCAAATCCAGGCTTATATTGGGCATAGAAGAATGGAACACAGCAGTGACCACAGTGACAAAGTTTGCATTGGTAGATAAGTTGATGAAGCCAGAAGTGTTTTAGCCATTTCTCAGGATCTCAACCCCTCCTTCTGATCAAAGTACTATATGTCATGTCTGAGAAAGTAAAGAATGCTGGGATTTTTGTAAACCTAACTGGAATTTTGGTATTCTCTTGGAATATTCTCTTGGTATTCTCTCTGCTCAGTGAGCAGAGCCCATCTTGTTGCTCTGCAGAGTTGGGCTGTGTGGTGCCACTTACTGGTGCAGGAAGCTAAAAAATCTAGGGCAGCATGAAAACGTAGAATGCAGATAAATTACTGACACTGACATATTGTTCAGAATGTAGGAAGCTTGGAAGCCTAATAGGAAGTCAGTTAGCAGATGGACTGAAATATATAGACATAGGGAAATATATCTTTGGAAGGGTGTGAGTACCTGGGGTTTTGTTGCCTGTGTAGTACAGATAATAAGCAGGTCAGATTTATCTGTCAGGTCAGTGTGTTTTTTATGCTGAAGATGCAGATGACCATGCTAATGAGGATTCAACACATGTATAAATATATGGTTAAGGATTTTGAATATGGACAGTAGCTAGGCTTGGGCGTCGTGTTAGATTCCTGACATGATTTCTCAGGGTAAAAATTCTCACTTTGTGACTGTAGTTTAATCAATTAATGGTCAAATGTATCTGCAGCCATAAGCCTCTACAGATGTGGAAGAAAAAGGTAGAGCTTTAGTTTCTGGAGCAAGGTGCATATTCTCCATGTCTCTGTCATGAGATATGTTGATCATTTCCTTTTTAGTTCACTAATTCCAGTTACTCTGGGCTGTGTGTTCAAGCTGGAAGAGGGAATGAGGAAACCAGGCTGTATTAAGGTCCATTAAGGTATTGAGGTTGTGCCTCAGCTATAGATCTGGTCTTGCCTGTGTCACCCATAATGTAGTCATATATTATTTTCTCATTCTTTACCTTTCCCTCTTACTATTGAAGATGTGGTTTGTGTATCTACTGGGAGGGAGCTGAAGGAGTGCTAAGTATGCTTTTTTTCTTACATGCCCATGCTCTGAGCGTGAGGGGGGCAGGACAGAGCACACCACGTTACAGGCCATGACAAAGGGAAAAATTCTTTTGATTTCAAATTATGCACATACATGTCAATTACTTCAGGTACTGCTAAGTAATCTTTGTTTCATAATTAAGATAACCCTTAACTTTAAGAATGTCTTTTTCCCTTCTGGAATTGGCTGATATGCTGATTACACCTCAGCCATCTCCTGAAATAAGCAACACGGATATCAGTCCTAGAGATAAACAGGCCTCTTCAAAGCACTGTTTTGATTAATTCCTGGAGCTGGTTCATTATGCATATTGGATGGAGACAGGAGATCTCTGAAAAATTATTATGGTTCTATAATTAATGACTTGCATAATACATATGCATAAAAATGAAAAACAGGTAAAAATGCAAATTCTTGCATTTTAAAATTTTATTTTAGTGTCTTTACTCTGCAGGGATTTTTTTTTTGGCAAACTTACTGTATGGTGGGTTGGTTTTTTTTTTAAATTAACAGACATATTATAGGGGTGGTATTTTATGACATTTTTGATCAACCTTGCAAGCAAGATGTTTAAAAGTATAAAGTTGAGGCCCAACTTAAACTGGAGGTGCATTTTACTTTGTGATCCTTCAGATATCTAATCCTATGTATACTTTTGTAATTTTTCACTATCCTTAATGTATACGCTTTAAGGAAATCTGTATTGTGGTTGAATAGGTAGATAATAGCCAAAGACTGGGATTTAAAGTGTTGGGACCCATATCTACTTTAAGAATTGTTATTACTGAGCTATTTTTATTTCTTTTAAGACTAGAGCATTTTAAGAACTGAAATATGCTGCCACATACACTAGAAGCTATCAAGGGAGGGAGCTGCTCTCTGTGCACACCGGAAGTACAATGCAACATGAGCAACCTGGACTTAATCTTTTGCCAAGTTAATGATTGCTGTGTAGCCAAAGGCAGTGTCTTGTAGCTGGAGGTTTTTCTTTTTTCCATAATGTAGTTTATCTTAGTAGGTCTTAGGATCTTTGTTATCTCTAAAATATCCCAGCGGAATTTCCAGACATGCTGGGTTTTCGAACTGCTTCTCCAAGTTTTTTATTTTACTTTATCATTCTGTAGTTTATATTTTGATTTGCATTCATGGTTGTAGTCCCAAAACTTCTTGCAAAGTTCTCATGTGCTACTAAGGACCTTTGTGAGTCACTTCTGTTGTTATGTTGTTTGGCAGTAGATTGGTAGTCTGTGGAAACACAATGCAAAGAGCAAATCCGGGAGATGGAATAGTATCAGTTCACAAAACCAGGAGAACCTGTTCATGCTGAGAAATAAAGAAACATCATCCTGTGTGTGCGTGCGTGTGTGTGTGTGCGTGCGTGTGTGCGTGTGTGTAGAAGCACCAGCCTCCTTGGAAAAACTTACTGAATTTAGGAAACAACTTTCAAGTCTGCTGAGTACAAATGAGTTACTACTGAAATGAAAGCTACTAAAAAAAAATGGTAGTAGCCTTTTTATTTAGGATCTAAAATGTTAGATATGACTTGTTTGTTTTATCACACACTACTAAGTCTCTAGTCATCATGCATTGTACTTAATGTGCATGCCATAACGCATTCATAAAAATCTGTTGTGACCAAATTTCTTTTACTTGATTTAGCTTGCCCAAGTACTATAGTGAGAAATGTTATAAATACCTAGGTAAAGGATTTTTATTAAAGTTATCTTTGTGTGTCTAGTGTAGGTCCATTTTAATAATAAAACTATGTTGCAAGTTTGTACTTTCCTTAAAAGGTTACAAAGATCCTACATTCTAGCAAACCTGCCTGATATAGTCTTGCCTTTGATGCAATGATTTTCTTATCCCCATTTTTTTTCACATGCAACCATGTGCACAGCTCCTTGGGAAGCTCTACAAGAAAGCAAGGTCTGCCAGGGATTTGCTGCAATAGTAGCATACTTAAATATAACATACATATGTTAATAAATGACAATTAAATTCAATTTGTAGGCCGTGTCCTCTTCTGAACTCACTCCTTCCAGCCTCTAAGGCTGTAATCTCAGGAATGGTTAAAGCTGGAATAAACTATCATTGTGGCAAGAGCAGCAGTCCTGCCCTTCTGCATTCCTGCCAGTGTTGGTTTTGCCAGCTCAGCTCTACTGTAGCTATATAGTAAACCAGATCAGAGCACTGATCTGACTGAAAAACACTTTCCCACCACTATTCAGGATATAAGCTGTATGTTTGCTTTCATGTTTTTCCTTAAAAAAAGTGCTGTTGTTCAGTACTGTAACACCTGATCTCCTTATATAATCACAGTAAGGATATTTAAAAGATACTTAAAAGAAACAGAAAACCAAGACTGAAATTCTTTCTTTCAGGAAATAATATAGATACTACTTAATCAAATTACTAATACATCATAAGAATGGATATGTGTGATTTTTTTTTTTTTTTTTTACATCCAAGATACTCTTTTTCTTTTCAATCTAGCCTTGCATTTCTTTTAAGGAAGCTATTATGAAATAAACCAATTTTTTCTCTCCTACTACATATTACTAAGCATTGGGTTGATTTAGCTGAAATCAAGTTTTCTCTTACAAAACCAAAAATGTCCTCAGGCTTTGGGCATTTTTGTTGTTATTGTTTTATTTATTTGTCTTTTTTTTCTTTTGGGATTTTTTTCCACCATGATCTCTTTTAGATTTCCTAGAAATACATTTTATTTGATATTCCATAGGTATTGGTCCACTTGTATAAGTGAACCAAGTACTATTTCAAATACAGCGTACAAGTGTTGGTGCTCTAAGCAACTGTAGAAGACAAAAAAAACCCCAACCAGTCACCAGTGAAACAAGGGGGTCAATCTGTTGTGCTGTCCTGTTGAATACAATACTCTCGATACATGGGCATAGGTAGACTAGACTATTCCTGGATTTTTAAACTGGTTATTGTAATAGGCTTGCTAAAGGTTTTTTATACTGTGTTTATATCTTTTGGGTTTCTTTTATTTTGTTCTTTTTGCCTGTTACTTACTTAAAAAAGCAGAAGCTGAACTACAGTGAATTAAAAACAGGAGATCCAAACAATACTAACAACCCTTGCTCAGGTTTTTGAGTGCCCTGCTCTGAAAGTGTTGCACATACTATCTTACAATTTGTTTTGTCTTACATCTATTGCGCTTTCCTTAAACCTGTGAGATTCATTTTATATGTTTGAGAAATTACTTGGTACTTTCTGGAACAAATGTGCCTGCTGGCATTTTCAGCATTTCTTGCTTCTGCTCTCATGTTGAGAGAGCACCATGTCAGAAGGCAGATGATGAAGCTGTAAAACAGAAATCTCTGAACTCTGAAAAAAATTCACTTCTCCAGTGTAAACGTTAATATTGCTTTATTTCAATGTTCTTATTTAAATGATGATTTTTAGAATTAACTATTGCTTGTATATATATTTTTAGAGGTATCAAGAAGCCTCTCTGCATAGCTATGCTGGTGAAAGCAACAGTTGAAAAATGAAGGGTATTATTTTAACAAGCATAGGCTTATATTTATCTTTTTTCTCATAAAAAGTTCTATCAAGAAGAAATGTAGAATTGGATGCTGCAGGTTTATTAAATAAGAAATGAGCCTGTGTTAGAAAATTATTTTTCTATAACAATCTTTTTTGTGTTTTGTTGTGTTTTTTTTTTTTTTTTCTTCTAGGACCGGAATAGGCCCTATGACACTTTTAACTTGCACTCTTTGGAAAATTCCTTAATGGATATGATAAGGACTGATCATGAGCCTCTGAAAGGTAAACACTACCCTCCCAGTGGCCCACCAATGAGTTTCGCTGATATAATGTGGAGGAATCATTTTACAGGTTAGGAATATTCATATGTCCATGCTTGCTTGGTGTTTAAACAAAAATCAGCTTTTCAGAATTGCTATAAACTTTTTGCTAATGAATGAGTTGTCAGTTCTGTAAAACTCCTGTTTTCCCATCTTCAGATAATCATCTCTACTGCAGGAAGATAAGACGAAATGTGAATACATTTATTATATGTGAACAATCATAATATTACGCAACTGGCATTTCTGAAGCTTTTGTGAATCAGCAGAATGCACAGTTGGGTCTCCTGCTGCAATCACTCAGTTCAGAAAATATGTAGTGCAACTGAAGTCCAATTGTTATGCTCAACATCTTATTCGGAGTTGATACTATTCTTATTTTTGGATCATCAACTAGTATACAGAACTTACTCTCTACAGTTGCTTCAGATTTCTTCTAAAAAATGTATCCTAATGTGGATTTTTGATTTGTTAGGAGGAGACAAAAGCTATTAGATGTTAAGTACTCAGAAAGCTTTGATTATTTATGCTTATAAACTGTGTTTGCTCTACCAGGTGTAGCATTGGACAAGAAGCCATTTATAATACTTAGCTAATACTCCATAGTGAAAAGTTGTGGCAGCATTTAAATGAATAAATATCCCTGATTGACCTGCACACTACTCTATCTTACTCTTTCATAGGTTAAGATTAAAAATAGATACACATTCTTGCTCAGTCATATCCTTGCTGACTCTGAAGACTGAAGCTGGCAATAAGCCAATAGACAGGCAGTATTGAGCTAGAAAGGATTCCCAAACTCTAAGAAGCCAGGACACTGAAACTGATAGAGAAAAAAATCAGTTGTTTCTGTAACTTACTATACTAATGCACATAGATACACTTTTTGGATGTCGTGTCTGCCTCATTTTCCCCTCTCTCCATTTATGTGTTAACACGTGGAAAAATATTTTTTCTTGTGCTTTTTTTTATTGTGTTTCCAGGTACACAGTTTTTTTACAGTTATACCACACTGGGTTCTGTACTCTGAACTCTTTTAATGTGTGCTTTCCATTATTATCTCAAAAGTTGCAGTGCTAGGGCCTTCATGTGTCCTTAACCATTATCCAACTATCTGAACTGGCAAGAAATACTGTCTCCTATCTATTCTGATCATCGTCCTTCAAAATAAGTGTTAACCTGAAACTTAGGAAAGACAAGCTGAATAAAATTGATATTTTTGCTGGATATATATTTCATGTGGATGGTATTAAAGAAAATGTCTACATAACTACTAAGTCGATGTAAGTATTTATTGTATAATATTTAATTAAATGTATTATCATCCACATCAAACTCCATATTTTTAAAATCAGTATTTATTTCAACATACAAATTGAGATCAATTTTTTTAAAGACTGAATTTACCTGTGAATCTGAGCATGGACAAAAATGAGAAAGGTTGGATTAGAAGTTCTATTACTTCAGTTATCATAGAAGTGCAATTTTGTTTATCCTTTTATTATTGTGTCTTTATAACCATTTAAAAGTGTTTTTTATCAATATGTTAGCAAATGGAATAATAACGGGTACAAAATTTAATTCTTTTGTGTTGTTGGGATTTTCTGTCAAGAGTAGTTTCCAATACTCAACTGAGCTTGCCTATGAAAGGGTTGCAAGTGGTGTATTCCACAGCTGCATCTGAGTCTCATAATGCTATTTAATGTTGGTGTTTTGCATGAGATAGAAAGTAAATTCTTGGTTTCCTTAAGCATTTTCATCCTTTCCAAAATAATCTTAATATTTTCATCTGTGCTAGGTGTACTTATGTAGGAGACTGACTAGTTTAAATAGACATTGTTTACATCTGCTCAAAAAGTAAAACCAAAGGGTTGTGTGTTAACTGCAAAGTTTTATTTGATCTTTTCCATTTGCCAGTGGGACTGTTAGCTTTACTTTTTTTCTCTTAATGAACGCTTCTGTCACTTACTAGATGTGCTCCTTCAGTCTTGTTTTCTCACAATGCTGCCTCACCTGTTCTGGCTTTCCTGCCTCATTACTTATTTGTCCTCCAGCTTCCAGTCCAGTGACTGTTGCAGTCTTATTTCCTATTAGTTATCTCTCTCTGTCTCTGCCTAGCTGCTTTTTTTCTCACTGACATAGTTAATTCCCTGTCTTGCTTTCTTTTCCTTCTCCCTCTGCCTATAGGGCTTACTGTGCTAACATTCAGCCTTGGTTTGACCTATCTCCTGTTTTCACACGATGCAGCATGACTGGCAATATTCGTAGGAGTGGCTGTTTGAGGACATGTTCATTCTCTCTTCCAAGAAGTGATATCTTCCTCTGTGTTAAACAGAACTATGTTACTATTTTAACCGAATCCTTTTCATATAAACCTAGAAATTATTTCTGCAAATGTCAATCCACTTCTCAAATCAATTTCCTCTTGCAATTTTTATCATTCCCCTTTCTGTGAAAATTGGTCTTGACTCTTCCCCTGCACCTCCAACTGTCTCTTCTTCTACTGAAGATGCAGAAGGTTTTCAACTGCTGTCCTTCCCTGCACCTTTCTCACATGTCACTTAATTTGTCTTCTTAACTCAGTTGTTCTTTTTTTTACTTATACCATTCTCTTCCTGCTCTGCCTGTTAAAGTAGCAGCATGTTTAATCACCTTGAGAAAGTAAGTTATTGACTCTGCTTGCTTTTGCTTGTTTCTTAACTCGTCACATTTTAATTTATTTTCACCTTGAAGATTTTTGAGTACACTGGTAAGGTACTTCAGCTTGAGTTTTCAGCTCCTTATAGAACATCCCTGTGTGAATGCTCCTTGTACAAAGTTTCAGCTGCTCTTTATGGAGTGTTATTAACTTAACCAAACCTCAGAGCTACTTCCTCTTCATTTTACCTCCTCTGTCTTTCTTAGTATACTGGGTGTGTTTATTCCCTTTAAATCTTCCCTTATTCTGGCAACTGTGGATAGCCTCTCTTAGGTTTTGTGCAGCTTTTTCTTGAAAGTACAACAACCACAAAAATCATGGTTTAAAAGCCAAGTGGACAATGAAAAATAATGACATGACTTTCAAATGACTTTTTTTTGGTAAACAAGTCTTTGTAATGTGCAGATCTCCAACCAACAGGAATTCTGAGCTTTCTGTCAAGTATTTGTGATGCATCTTCAAGTCTGTGCATTTGGAGACATCATATGTATAAGAAGAATTTCAAGAACTGTGTTTATTAAAACTAATTTAATGGATATCATATTGTAGAATACATAAAATATATACTGATGATATCATAAAATTTCAGTAGAATGTATGTTTTCCCTGGCTTATCTTAGCAGAGATTGTTTGAGACTGTGACTACAAATGTATGATGGTTTAGAGGTAGAAAGAGCATCAGTGGGAAACTTTATCTTGATTTTTAATACGCGATATGAGTGACATCCATACATTTACACTACAAAAAATGAAGTTACTGGGATTATTACTTTTAAAATTCTGTGAAGACCATATCAGGTCACAAGAGAACTAAGTAAAATTTAAGATTTCTTTTTTATATTTACTAAACTATGTTGTTTATGAGGTCTGACAGCAGCATTTGAAAATTATGTGTAGCTTAGACAATCCACATAGAATAAGCCTTTACTTTTCCATCTCAATCTTCAGTTAACTTCAATGCATGCCACCAGATTTTGTTCAACTCTAATTGTTAACAGTCTTTTGTAAGCAAGGCAGTAAGGTTGCCACACGACCCGAGAAAAGTGAAGGTGAATGGATGGTATTTGTGTTTGCAGTCAGCAGCTGAACACAAAGGTCATTCAAATAGAACAAATGTTCTCATCTTAGTCCTAGAAATGGCACCCCCCAGTTAGAACTTCTTGCATCACTTTTTGCTAGAAAAGAAGTACGCAGTAACAGTATTTCTCAAAATCTCAGTGCTCATCGGATGCCTTTCCATAAATGCACATGAAAAACAGAGTGAACAGATGTGTTCGCATGTCTGTTGGTGTGTGAAATTAGGCCACTCACTCTAATCCTTTTAAAGGAAGCATACTCTATTTCCTTTCCATTTGAAACGCTGCTTATTTAAGAAAATCCTTCCCCCTCCCTTTTTTTCCAGTGCTTTCTTCAATAATCTTGTATTATGATCATACTTTCTAATTTCCTCCTGGCATCCAGCATGTCCTTGTCTTTGATCTGCTGAATCTATTTTGAGTAGGATTCATGGAGTTTTTTTTGTTTGCTCTGTTTAGTTTAAGGACTGGTGATAAAGATATCAAATTTTCCTTCTTTTTCCCACTTTTTTATTGTGTTATTGAAGACTGGCTTCACAGAGGACTTAAGCTCTTTCTCTTCCCCACCCCCTTCTCTGTTTTTTTTCAATGGGTTTTGCGTACTATACTGTAGATTTCTAATGGAAATGTCTGGTTTCCTATTAGTTTATTTTACTCCCTTCCTCTCCTCCAACTTGCTAATAAGAATACCAGTATTGCACGTTTGAACTACATTTAGAATGGGTAAATGTATGCATTTACTTGTCTACTGCTTATGAGAAAAGCCTTATTTCTTTTTATATTCATCAGGTCTTGCTTTTAAAATACTAATATTCTGAAAGTGTAACTGATTTCAAGCTAAAAATGCTTCACTACTTAAATATAGGCAAGACCTTTGTATTTTTCTGGAGCAATGCAATTTACTTATGAAGAGCACATTTTGTTGATATGTATATGCTGTTATATTTTAAGGGTTGCTTTCTCTACTGATGGCATATATTCGTTTAATCAGGGATAGGAAGAATTTAGCTTCTGCAAGCTCTATTACTGATTCATATCTGATAATTATACATTTCTCTTCACGTTGCCACAATGTGTATTTGCACAGTAAAAATGTGTATGTGTAAACACAGTAATAATTCTTTTTATTTCCTTTCTGGCAAACAGTGGTATTTTTGTTCTGCTGAATATGTTAATGTGTAAAAGATGCATAAATTCCAAGTAGGTGTTTAAATGATGGGAGAGACTTAAAAAAGATCTAGGGGGTACAGAAAAGAAAGAAAGAACCCAGCTAACTTCTTAATGGAGTTACCTTTTATTTTTATAGTTTTAATGCACCTGCTTACACAGTTCTTGCTTTTTAAATTGTTTTGGGTGCATATATTGAGTGAGAACCATCAGTTTCAGGTGTCTGGTTTTGGGACAAGAGGAGAGAGAACGACCTGGGATCTACTCGGGTAAAGATGATTAAAATACTTAAATAGACACACAGATGCTTCATGCTTTTTTGCCATTTGTGGATCATGGCACAAAGACTCATAGCTGCACTGGGGTATGAGCATGTGGGTGTGGATGTTAGATCCCTCCCTGCCCATCCAAATAACTGTTGTTGTTTTGTAATGTGTTCTTTTGGCACAAACTTTGAAATCACTTGATGGAAGAGATAAGAATGTTAAAGGATTAATTTATTACTAAGCAAGTACAGCAGTCTTAGTCCTGTTGCCCGTTTCATTCAACCTTGCCACTGAAATCTTCATCCTAACTCGTAATTAGTACAAACAATGATCTTAAGAACTATGTGAGAGGAAGCTCTCATTTTCATTAAGTTCAGGGCAGGTCTAAATCAGGCCAACTTTGCTCTTTTCTAGCAAATATTATGCTGAATATCAGTTGCTGAATTGATATAGGTGGTCGATAGTGGTGAAAATCATCAGGTATAACAGTGCAAGAAATTTCACTCAGTATGTAACCAATAATCATTGTTCTTGCAGTGTTGATTGCAACATATCTTTGATGAGGACAGGTAACTGTAATCTTAAATATCCTTCATTGAGTGAGTATTGATGTCCAGGTGCTGATTAGAATTTCCCAACTTTGGAAAACTATAGAGCACTTAAGAAGGGAAAATTAATTAGAAGAGAAAATAAATTCAGAAATCTTCCAAAGCAAAACCAGTAGCTGCAGCTCTGAAACTGTTTAATCACTGATGCTTGTTTAAGAGGTGGGAAAATAGCGATGATATAGAAAGGTGAAATAGAAGATTGGTTTTACTCTTAGTTGTAAACATATTGTGCACATAACCTTGAATACCTGTTAGAGACAGTGGATTTTAAAGTTGAAATTAAGACCACCACTATGGGCAAACCTGGCACTAGACTGTCAAAAAAATTGTATTGTGGTAAAACTGTGCTTGATACCCAGGGTTTTTTTATTTTCTGAAACAGTGGCTTTGTTTTGCTTTTTTTTTTATTTTTTTTTTTTCCCACAGCCGTTCATGTAACTTGAAATTATCTAGACAAATTTAAGAAGTCAGATTATCTGTTTGTAAAAGATTTAATAAAGACTCATGTATGGGAAGGATGCACTTCTTTAAGTTATTGGAAAGATTTCAGAATTGTTTCAAAATCTTGACTCTTTTATAAGAATGAGGTGAAGTTAAATTACAATTGAATCTTCTTATTTCCAATATAATACAGAATCTGAGATGCACATATTTGAGATGTGCTCTAAGAAGGAATTGGTTTCTCTGCCATGACATGCATGATATTGAACACCTAACAGTGTACTTTAGGCTGTCCAGCCAGAAAAACCTCTCCAAATGCTGTTAGGAGTGAATTTAAGGAATCTAATGACATAAGATATGCAAATAAACAGCCTGGTCTGTACAAGAATCATTAAACCCTCATGTGTACTCTGAAATATTTAAAGGGTTGTAAGTATGCAACTGGATTTATTTTTTTTTTTATTAGGAATGGAGAAGACTTATATGAAGGAGTAATTATTTTCACAGCCTAACTGCAGTAACATAAGTGTGTGTTATAAAAGCATGTAATTAAAAATATACACAGTAGATAGTTATGAAACCAAGACAGGCAAACTGAAAATGGCAGATGTACACTGAATACAAATACTGCGGATGTTGTTACTGGAAAGATTCCTATTTATGGCTTCAGTGAACTGCTGGAGTCTATAACTTCTGTGCTTGAACTTATCGGCGTTTCTGCATATTGCACTTAATAATCTCCAAATGCAGAAAACTTATAACAGATTCTGTTTTGAAACTGTAATTAGAAATGTGTCCTTGTATAGACTTTGTAAAGGTCCAGGTAGCATACATGTGCTTTTCTTAAAATTGATTGTTTTCTGATAGTCACTTCTCATTTTTCTTATTTACGTGTCACAGTTTGAAATTGCATCTTTAAATATATATATATTATAAGTGTATATATATATAAAAATTTTTATATATAATTATTATGCTCTCTTCATGTTCCTTAGCTAATTATGCAGTTTTGCAATCTGCATATGACCTCTTTCCCCACCCCTCAATTGAATAATTTGCTTTAAATACCAAGATAATAAAATATAGTAGTGAATATGAAAGGCTATATAATTATTGGTAACTAATTGTTTTATGATTGGTGCATTACCAGTCTGTTTTGAATGCTCTTAACACAGGTGTGTTTTGGGAGTATTCTATTGATCTTTTTTCATAGAGTTGCACTAGGGGACCTCTGGAGATGCCCAGTGTTACCCCACACTGTTGCGTAGCTCAGTGTGAGAACATGTCCTTCTGTTTGTGCTGCTCTCTATATACTGCTCCTCTCCAAAGAGAGCTGACAAGAACTGTTTAAAAATAGCACGCCAAGGGCAGGTGACAAAATGTCATGCAAGCAGCACCTGGTCCAGTGACAGCTTGGAGGGAGGGAAAAAACAAACCCAGATGTCACAGATACAATTCTATTTCTGAAGCTGGTCAAATAGCGGAATTTCAGCTTCAGCAGTGGAAAAGAGAAGGCCTCATTCAAACACTATGCATGCAGATTTTACTATTTCTTTTTTACAGCAGTTCCTTTTTTCTATTAAAAGTATTAGTTTACAAGTATATATTATTAAATACATCTTTTCTCTTTGCAAGTAACACTTGTGACCTCACACTCATTAATGTGCCATTAAGGAAAAGGGAATTAACACCAATGTGCTCCAGATTTCTGAGAATTTTCACACAAGCTTGTACTAACTGAAATAATAGTAGCTTTAATGTTTCTGCAGTGGCAGATTTATGTGAAAATATGTATAGGAGAAATGTCTGTAATTAGGAAATGTGAAGTAGTTAATGAAGATCTTTCTAAAAAGCTTTGCTGAAAGATTTGGGAAGTAAAAATGGAAATTTTATATACCTTTCTCCTGCTTCTTTCTGGAGGTGCTGTTTGCTTTACAATTTTATTGTGGCAGCACTTTTTGCAATTTTTTTTTAACAATGAAAAAACTATAACATGAAGAAAACATATATCTGTTTTTTCTTGACCTGCTTGTGACGGTTTCAGAGGTGTATTGAAACTTCATGTTGCATCTGTTCAGAAAGAATATTAATTACAGCACAGCAGTCTGTGACTGGGAATAGAAGGTTCTAACTTACTGGTAGGAACAAAAAATAATGGCGAAGAATGGCTTTGTTTCTGCTTCATCAAAACTTATTTATTACAACTTGGTTTTGCTAAAGTACAGGAACTTAATGCTTATACTGGTTCTTTAGAATAGTGACTAGGTCTTGAGCTCCCACACTGGAGTCCAATGTAGGGAAGAAATGTAGACTGCCTGCTTCCTCTATCTCCCGACCTTAACCATCCATCTAGCACCTAGGGATACAGAGAGCATAGGAAATCGATTGCAACACTCAAATTCCTTATGTTACTTAATTGAAATAACTTTTTACGTGGCTTTGAGGATCCCTTAGAGTTTTTTTCCACTCAGGGATTGACACAGTGTTCAAATAGTTTCCTCTGTTTAATAAAAAATGTCCTGTTACAAAGTTTATTCAGGGTAAGAGTTTAATGCTTCAGCTCAGTTAACTAGTATCTAAAAGTAATCTGAACAGTAGTGGTGTTTGATTTATTTTGTGCTTTGAGGGTAGAAGTAGATTTCAGGGGACTGTCTCCTTTGAAACAAAATAACTGAGTTTTCTGGCTCCCCCCACCCTTTCAGTTCCTGAAGTCATTGGAGATCATCTGAAGCCAACCTTTCAATTGTTAAATCTTACCTGAGAAAAGTGGTACCAATTTGCACCTCTCTAGCTTTCTGGAAACACACCTGAGCGGATTTAATTGGAATTTTATGATGTACCCTCTGTGTATGATGGTCTCATACTATGGGTCAAGAATAAATACTTTTCGAAGTACATATGAACGTACTTGGTGAGGACAATGCTCCCTCCAACACATTATCTCAAATAGTAAACCACAGCAGATTCTTAGGCAAGAACACAAAAAAGGTGGGTAAGCATTCTGTCCCCAACAACCTGTTAACTCAAGAGCTCGTGGTGTCACAGGTAGTATGGAAACCCGTGACTTATTTGTACTGATTAAATGGAGTTTTTGTAATGCTGTACTCATTTGCAGCTACTATAAATGGCATAACTGCGGCAAGGTTGACCTTTGAGGCCTTATTTTCAAAGGGTAAATGTAATACTTCACTAGTACAGTGCAAAGGGATATATTAAAACCAATTATTTCCTTGTTTATTCTGTGATTTTCAGTATTTTAAGTATGTAACACTAAAGGCACTGCGTCATTAAAGATTGTAAACGTGTATTCTTGGGAAGTTATCCTCAGCAGATGGAAGAGTCACAGCTACCTTGACTGTTCATCCCCTTTAGCATTTTTTCATATTAATGAATTTAATTCAGTTTTGAAATAAAAGCAGTAAAAATAGCTTTTATTTACATTGCAGGGCGTATGGGAATAAACTTCCATCATCCAGGAACAGACAACATTATGGCTCTTAATAGTAAGTAGTTAATACCTTGTGACTAATATTGTCATGTTGAATATTATTTCTTACATTTACTGTGGATATAGCTGTACAGCGAAATAAAAATACATCTAATAATATTTACATAGAAGTTCATGTGCACTACCTTAAAATGTTTTTCATAAATCAATTCTCTGATTTTATTGGTAGAATTGGTGATTCTTTCTGTTAGCTTTAAAATAGATTTGTGTTCTACCCAGAGCTTCATAATGCCTACTATAGCTAATATTGCAGAACAGTTTCTATTGTTACTCCTTTTCTAGGTGTGTATAATTTGAACCTTTAATTTCCAACGTCTCTTCAGTTATATTTGTTCTTTTTGGGATGATTTATTACAAGTTTTGCATACAATTACACTGACGGAGTTTACTTTATTTCCCTAAAACTTTATGTAGATAGGATTGAAGTTTAGACATCTAAATGATGAGGAAAAGGTATGAGGCTGAACTTCACTGAACTATTACTGCTTCTTATTTGTGTTGCAAGAAAAAAAAAATCCAGTCACGGATATATGCATTCTAAAAACCTGCCAAAATGCACCTGGAAACTCTGGAGAAAGCTTCATGTCACTGAGTGGTGGTGGAATGGGGTATGAGGCACCACCAGTGTGATGTAGAACTGAACCATCCAAATCAAAGCATAGTATTTGTCCATCAAATCCTAAGGAAAACTTATTATTTTGAAATATCTGTTTTGACTTAAAACGTTATATTAGAGATACTAGCATTAATTTACTACTCTACATTTTTTTTGCCTTTGTGCTGTCCATGTAAATTATATTGTGTACAGTTGAAAAGTGTGGGGGTTTTGTGACTTTCAAACAGAATTTAAAAAATAATTTATAAACCTGAAAAACTGAAATTCTGTAATAGACAAGATGTGAAGGTTTTAACATATCCTTTATAATGCCAGCTTTTGGACCCCACAAGACTACTTGTGCTCTTTTTCTCAGTTTTACGTTGTTAATGATGAGATGATAGCTTGCAGTTTCTGTTGTCACAGCATACAGGCCCCATTTTCTTATGGGCATGTGAAATTATAAGAAGTCATGTAACTGACTGGGAGAAATGCTCAATTTAATTAACGATTTTAATAAAAGGAAGATGTTCATGTGGGTGTGCATAGCGTAAGTAAGTTCAATGCAGTGCTGTCTGCTGGTGTTTGACATTAAGGAGGAATTTCTTCACCATGAGGGTGGTGAGACACTGGCACAGGTTGCCCAGGGAGGCTGTGGCTGCCCCATCCCTGGAGGTGTTCAAGGCCAGGTTGGATGGGGCTTTGGCAGCCTGAGCTAGTGGGACGTGTCCCTGCCCTTTGCAGGGGGGCTGGAACTGGATGATCTTTAAAGTCCCTTCCAACCCAAACTATTCTATGATTCTATCATTAATTCTGGTCTCAGAATGTATTTGTTGTTCTAATGTGGGGATTTCCACAAGGTAATTGCAATAGAAATATTGTTGTGAACCGTTGAGATGATGCAATTTTGAGTTATTTTTAAAAACATGACAGTTACTGTGGAATATATAGCAGTGTCTCTTACAGAGTCCTACAGAGACTTCTAAAAGATGGAAATCAAAAACTGATACAAAAAGTTGTACTGGATACTGTACAAGATCACATTAGGGTTGTTTCATTTTGGAGCAACTCACTTTTATGTTAGGTGGCTGAATATATTCTATTTCTGCAACTGCTAGATAAAATTTTTTAAAAGCCTTTTTTTAAAATGAAAATAATATTTAAGAAAATATTTCTTCCTTCCTACCTAACTCCTTTGAAAATTTTGCAGCAGCTATATAATCTAATTGTTTGTAAAAAAATAATGATCCTTTACAGCCGTAGTCCTGGTGAATGGCTGAAACGTTAGTATAACTAACTGAGCACCTAAACAAAATATATTCATTCCAATGTTTAAAATACAGGTTTATTGAAATATGAACTCTTTAAATAAACCTGTAATCATAAATATGCAATTTATGAAAAATAGCAGTGATAGTTCTTTTGAATGAAATTCAGCACAAATCAAAAGTCTGGGTATATTTCCATGCGTTTTTCCTCTCCTGCATCTCTTCTCCCTCCGTTCTGTACTAGGTAAGGGCACATCATTTTTGGGCATCACTAAGTCCAAGAAGCTAGTTATTGCACTGTGAAACCTGTTGGGTTTTCTTTTATGTGTTTGAAGAGTTGAGACTAAAAGCAAGCATTTGGATACATGAGCTTAAAAATTGCTTTCTACTACTTAAGTTCTCTCTCGTATGCAGCTCAACCTGAGAAATTAAGAACTATGTATAGTCTCATGTGATCCATTACCTTTCCCATGGGAAAATATATTAAGAAAATTAGTCTAGGAAGAAACATCCTTTCCTGTGCTGGAATGGTTGTGGCTTGGGTTTAAATAATAAAATTAATAAAATAAAATAAAAATTCCTCAAAGAGACTGTATCCCAGTAATCTTTTGAAAATTTTGGAGAATTTAGGTTCTTTAAATCATAAGACTTGCAATATCTATATAATTCCTCTGAAACCAAAGAATGTCTTCTCAACCTGTGAGTACAGCCTTCACGTTCTATTTATAGTTGTTGCTGCTTAAGCATTTTTCTCTTTTCCTGTGAAGACACAGTAATAAGCCTTGAGATTTATTACTCCAAGCTAAATTTCTCACTAACAGCAGTCTTTGGAAGCTGAAAGTGAACATAGGTTCATGCCAACAGCAACGCAAAACTTCACATGTTATAGGGAGAGGGGAAGGTTTCTTAGGGGTATTCGCCTCTTTAGCTCCTTCTCAGCCTTTATGGCAACACTTTCCACTGTATTTCAGCTGGTTTTCTTATTTATTGTTTGCAGCCTTTTGAAATGAAGCATTCTCCTGATTGACTGTCTTGAGCAGCTGTCTGTAAATGTTGAAGGGGATTGTTCAGTCTGTGGGGAGGTGTTACGTGCATGGTTGGCAGGGCCTGGTGTAGAACATAATACAGCCATTTTGTTCATCATTGTGCAAAGCTATAAACTGCCATCATCTCAAAGCACTGATTTCTGAAATAATACTTTTAAATGCATAATTATTATTAGCCTTTTCTTGTCATTACTGGCATTAGTACATACAAAAACTGCTGTTGCACGTGTGTATAAGCATGTTTGTATTGTAGAGGTGCTCAAAATTCTCCATCAGAATTAGGCTTCTATTGAAATAGTCTGCTCAAAATATTCAGAGATCTGAGCATAATCCTCAAGAGCATTTAAACAAAAGGAAGATGCCAATATTTCAGTTTGAAACTTTGTGCAAAGACCAAAAGCTATAGCTCTAACTGAAATTTATTTAATTGAAACAGTGTTTTTAACCAAGTAGTGACATCTACTAAACTTTTATTAATATCATTCACACAGAACAGCATTACATTTTTTATAACCTTTCATATATAGCACCTTATTAAATACAATTGATACTGCAGTTTCCGGGGGAAATGTGGGGGAAATTGAATTATTGATTTTAGTCATGTAAATTCATATATTAACTTAAAGAAAAAACATTAACTGATGATCCTCTCCATAGATGTTTGCCATACTTATTAAAAGTTAATTTTACAATACTAAGCAAACCTCCCCAAAAAAATTCATTTGCCTTGCCAAAATTAACTCAACAGAGTTCTCTATCTCCTACTTTTGCTACTATTTACTCCAATGTGCAGTCATATGTTTCTGCAGCTGTTGCTTCTCTTTGGGGGACACTGGATGTTCTCTTGAGTCAGTATGTGCTATTTTTCAGTTAGCTATATAAACAGGGCTGAATGATCAGTGTGAATACACAGTCACCTGCATGGTAGTTAGCGAGCTGTCTTTAACGCTACTTCTGAACTCCAAGAAGTCAATAATAAACTTCAGGGAGAGAGAAGTATAGCAGGTGAAAAAGAGAGACAGGGAATAAATGTGTGAGCTTTCTAAGAAAACACTGACCTGTACTGCTGGAATCCTCAATGACCTTCTGTAAAATGAGTTTAGACTAAAGGCAGTCAAACAATTGAGAAAAAAAACCCCCAACCTTTGTGAAATGCTGGGATTTTGTTTTTCCTAAAGCTTCTCTGTACAGCGACTTTGCAGTGCTGTTGAGCTTCAACTGTTCCATCTGCTTCCAATGTTCATTCTTGTCTCATATGAAAATGCGTCATCTGTGAGGTCTGGTACTGTTTGTTCTCCATCTGACTATCTTTTTTTTCATTAGTGTGATTTAGTTCTGTTTGTTCTGAATAGAATAATTTAAAAAATATGTTAAGGCAAGGGTTTGGAGCACCTTTTTATGTGTTTATGTAGAGATTTAGTTTTTGTTTTATTAATATAGATAATTACGCGAGGGAGTTGTCATGCTGTGACAGAAAATTTAATTGCAGCAAAACACTTGCATTTTTAATTTTCACGCTTCTTTGGATGTTAAAACTGCCTTACCTCTTAAAGAGCTGTTGTGCTGGGATCCTTCTATATTTTTGATGTACTGTTTTCAAGCATGTAGTGTATTTAGGTATAACCAAGTTGCTGAAATAGCATTTTATTTTTAATTTTTTTTGCTAATGCTGTTTGTACACCTTGAAATTAAGTCCTCCGAATAGACAATTTACTGAACTATTTTTGTCTTGCAAAATTTTGGGTTGGTAGTTTAATAGATAATAAAAGTTGCTTTTTGTAGTGATAATATTCTGGGGAAAATGGTCAGCTAAATTTCGGAAGACGTCAGTCTCTCCTAATAGTTTGGTACCTGCCTATAGGAATTTGCTGAGTCAGGTTTATAAAGTGTTACCAGATTATTAACACATAAGGTGTAATATGAGGGGGGAAAAAAGACACTGAGAGCTAATAAGGTTTGGAAAACTAGACCTGGTTTAATTGTGAAGAGAGCAGAGTTTATTTAACTGCAGGGAAGAAAATGAATGTTGTGAAGTGTGACATAGCATAGGCAGCAGGTTTGTAAGACTCTCAGAGTGTGTGAACTGTCACTTTATATATAACCTTGTTAAGTTTTTCAGAACCAGCTGTACAAACGGTTAGTATTGGTGCTGCCTTGGGGGCTGTACACTGGGCTAGCTGATTGTTCCAAGTCCCTTCTATACCCCTTTGATTAAAAAAAGAGGAGGGAGAAAAGGTTGGGGAACAATAAAACAAGCATATTTTCTTCTTCTCTTCTATTTTTTATATTAGTGTCCACATGTTCTGAGATCTGGTTTGGCTGTTACCAAAGGCTGTTTGGCTGTTACTGAATGCCTTCTTATCAGTGATTGTTGAAGTCTTTTTGTGGCAGAGGAAATTCTTTTAGAAAAATTATCTTCCTTTCAATCCACCTGTTTAGGTTCTTAATACTTGTTTGGCTGAGTTTTTTTTCCCCCACCGCTTTTCCTGCCTCATGAGCTCAACAATGTGTTTTCCTTTTGTCTATGTGATCCTCCTGACTGTGTGTGAGTGCCATCTGTTTCTGTGGAATTTTAAGAACAAGGTTAGCAAGGCTATTCCACAAGCATTATTTACGATGCTAGAAGAGATGAGATGGAAGTCCAGAATTAGGTTTGGTAGATTAGAAGTAATATGAAGGAAGTTCTTATCAACCTGTTAGAAATGTGAGCTTTTATCATTAGTCTATTTTTTTAGACTAAGCAAAGAGATTCTTGGCTACTCAATATGACTAAGGAAGGATGATCTAAGCAGCTTAAACAATAGTTTTGAGTATCATGCAGTTCACATGTGTTTGATCAAGTGTTTGAAGCTCAGTGTTTTGCCCTTAACTGCGTCAGCTTGCATGTAGATTGTATTTTTCCAATGATGGGATTTTGTTGTATATATATGTCAGCATATGTTACCAGGGAGATCATTGTAATGCTTGCATTGCTAGCATTGGATAAAAGTGAACCAGAAGGGACTGCTCAGACCAAATTATCTCAGCACCCATTTGCACATCCAACCCATCTCAGTGGAAATTTAGAACCACCTTTTGAA
The DNA here is from genome assembly GCA_033558105.1 of Coccyzus lansbergi. Taxonomy (NCBI): domain Eukaryota; kingdom Metazoa; phylum Chordata; class Aves; order Cuculiformes; family Coccyzidae; genus Coccyzus; species Coccyzus lansbergi. The sequence goes on from JAUMJK010000046.1 coordinate 4,350,433, forward strand.
ACTCTCTTAGATTTATCCCAATCCCAACCCCCAAATCATTTGGATTACATGTTTTCTTTCAAAGATCCCTTTAAGAAGACTAGAGGATAGAAGTTATATTCTTTGTGAACAGCTTTTCTAGCCATAGAAAAAGGGAAAGAAAGAGCATTATTTTTTAAAAAAAGCTGTTGCATAGCTCGTCATGAAAAATACTCCTTCAAATCTCAAATGCTGAAACATGCTGAAGTAAAAATAATTGCAAATACTATCCCTGAAAAAATGGGGCAAGTATTCTGCAAATAACAGATTAATGCATAGAAAACTTTCTTTGGAAGCAAATAGATGTCTGTGCACATAACTCCCAGTACAAACATACTATGGCAAGGAACCTAGATGTTATTATAGTGAACCATGTTTAATTAGTTATTCTTCTAATGTAATTCTTTTTTTAATCCATGCTTTGATCTGCACAACACACTGAGTTTTAGCATGTCATACTGAGTTATCACCTCACTTCTTATCTAGATAAAATCCAGAAATTGTTCTTCAAGAAATAGTGTTTTATACGGAGTAAATTCATGCCAGTTCAAGCATTGTCCTTGTATGCAAACAGTTCTTGTCAACGTTAGCACCTATTTTAGTTAGTAAAAATGCTGATTTTAATCTAAACTACATTTATATGCATGTATATATTATTTTTTTTACTCTGATTGCTAATAGTTGTTAAGTTACTCAAACTGCTGCTACTTCAGCTACTGTCTTTCATATACCTCCAAATACATAAAAATCCACTTTTTAAATAAAACATTCCTTACTTAGGTCTTAGTGATAATTTTTCCCCACCTTTTAACAGTATGTTAGATATCCTTGACTGTTCAGGCTGAGTAGCATGTGATCAGAGAAAACTTTCTCTTCTAGCTATGATAGACTGTATCTCTAGTTCTTTTAATGTTTCATGGATTTACCAATTTAAACTGTTTCATCCATATACAATGTGCGGATCCAATCCTGTACTATAATAAAGCAATTTTAAAAAAACCCAGAAAACAAATGTGACAGAGATCAGATGTCAGCAACTTGTAAGTCACAATCTTATTTGGCATATGAAATCTCATGACTTAGATATTTTAGTTCATCTAAAATAAAAATATTAAGGGTAAAGTAAAGATTATTTTCATGGTCCAACAAAATTTAGTAACATTATAAGAAGTGTGTTTTCAGCTTCTTAATTTTACAGAATTCTTCCAGTTAGGAGCATTGTGCGGTCTGCTGGCTCTAGCACCAATTAGTCCTTTCCATACTTCTACCAAAATCTGTGAAGAGAGTCTTTCTCAGCTTGTCAGTTTTGTGCTGTTAGAATCCGATTTAAAAGACAAGTCAACAAATTAATTTGGCAATATTATCTCCTGTATGAACATGAAGGAGGTATATCAGCTTGTCTACAGACTTAAGTTATCAGATTTTTAATAAGATTTGATGCATTCAAAAAAGTTTTTTGAAGTTCTCTCTCACAAGTTATTAATTAAGCCATAATGAAGCTGCTGAAAGCTTTTGATCTGCTTGGTGTAGGTGAATGACATTTGAGTTTTTGTACAGAGTGTTTTCTTGAAGGTAGTCACAGTAACATGTTGAATAAATATCAGCATGTGATTGATTTACTTCATAAAAAAAATGTTTTAAGAAGGTTATTGTGTTTCAGTCATCCTTGTTCTACCAGCTTTCTCCCTTTTGTAGCTATCTGTCTTCCATGGGGAACTTTCCTCCACAGTTTGACCCATAAGAATTGAACTCTTAACTAGAGATTAAACTGTTAAAGGGGATATTAATTGTTTCACATGACTAACATGTTTTCCCCAGGAGATGAAGTAAGGTGGGTTTTATTTTCGCAAGCATTTCTTAGCTTCAAAGGCTTGGCTCACAGGGTTATTGAACTATAAGTTATAATTATGTCATCTTGTACTGATGTAGTGTGTCAGCATTTAATTGAATCATGTCAGAAGAGACATGTTTCTAGGTTGAGCTTTTGTGTATTCATCGCTGATACCTATTTTTCCCCAAGTACCAATAATTTTTATTTTCTGTTGTCTTATAACTCAAGTGTGTCATGAACAGGGCATATTAAAAGCCAATCCTGTTACAGGTGTTACTTGAGACCAGAACAGTAAACCAGTAGAAGCCTTAAAGCATGCATATTTTCTTGTAGAATTATGTTCTCATGGCCTTTCTGTGGAACAATCCCATTCCATAGGAATAAATTAAACCAGTGACAGCACATAGCTTGGGGTTTTAAAATTTTTTGACTTTGCAGCCTTGACTAAAGCTAATGAGGCTGATAATGAACATCAGTTTCACTGCTCTATTTCAGTTTTCTCTATTCCCTTTGGAAGCTTAATATTTTTTTCAGTTAGCTATGCTTTCTCTGATTTTGTGTTAACAAAATAGCTAACTACTAGAGTATACTATTCAGAGAAAATGATAATTGTTCTATCACAGAATGGCAGGGGGTTGGAAGGGATCTCTGGGCATCATGTAGCCCAACCCCCCTACTAAAGGCAGATCCTCCCTTGAGCAGGTTGCACAGAGTCGTGTCCAGGCAGTTTTTGAATATCTTCAGAGAAGGAGACTCCACAACCTCCCTGGGCAGCCTGTTCTAGTGCTCTCTCACCCTAATAGTAAAGAAGTTTTTCCTCACATTCAGATGTGACTTCCTGTGCTCCAGTTTGTGCCTGTTGTCCTGTTGCTTGGCAACACTGGGAAGTGTCTGGCCCATCCTTTTGACATATTTAGATATTTATAAGCATTGATAAGATCCCCTTGGCCTTGCCCAGGCTCAACAGTCCCAGGTCCCTCAGTCTTTCTTTGTAAAAGAGGTGTTCCAGTCCATTAACCATCTTGAACTCTCTGTGTTGAAGACTGAATGCTTTGTCTGGATGGTTGATTGATCTTACCCAGCAGGACATTGCATATGAGCAGAACACTTGCCTTACAAATAATATTTCTTAGAAATAGCTTGTGCAATTCTGCTATTTATTTACATTGTTTGCTTTTATCACAGAAATTACGCAATATCCCTGTTTGTGTTGGAGCCTTCTGACATAAACAACAGGGAAACCCCAAACTTATTCCCATCCCAAGTAGAGATTTGAAGAGTGAAGGTGGTTTACTTGTTTAGTGATGTTCTCTTGCTTGATCTGGGAGTTGTGCTTGGTGTTTTCATGATGTGTATTGGCTGAGCAAGAGTAGCTTTAAACAGCTGAGTAACTGACGTCATCCACGTAACTCTTCTTTTGCCAGTGTTGTAACACTGTGGACATAGTGTCCTCAGGACCATGTGTTTCCATAGTGCCCTCAGACCATAGCGTTTCCAGGACCATAGGCAAGGGTTGTTAGGTCATCTCTTCTGAATTCTTGAGGGCTATCTTATGTGGATGGTGTGCTTCTGTGTGTCATGCAGCTATGCTCATCTCATAAACTGTGTCACCTCAAGAGTTTTGTTGGCTCTTCATAAATTTTTACAAGTGTCTTCTTATGCCACCGGTAGACGTCTTCTCCCTTGGCTGCCAGACAGATATTTGCAAAATGCAAGGCTTTAAAGTTATTTTTCATCAGTTTCCTGTAGTTTTCTTTGAGATGCAGTTGAAATTTGAACATGTCAGTTGAGTGTATTTTAATTTATTACGACAATAAATAATCTTAGCTGTAGGGGGTTGGGAATTCCAGTTGTATTAGCACTATATTTACTTAATTGTATTGCAAGATTTGGGTGTTGGCAAGCTTGTTTTGTTTGTTTGTTAAAAGCTTAGAGTTCTGTTCTTCAACATACATAATGTTTGTAAAAGTACACTCGACTTCTGGGATGAGGTGAATTAAAAATTTCAGAAGAGTTATCAGGAGGTAAAAAAGAATATATTGTTCCTTTGTATTTGAGTACATACAATTTGGGACAATGTGGTTATGTAACTTTCTACCTGTCAGTTAAAGAAAGTTGCAGAGGGATCAAGAAGCGCTAACACAGTGGTGATTGTTCTGGGAGTTGTGCAACTCTCGGTGCCTGCTGAAACAATTCAATGTTTTATATGGGGGAAAAGGGCTCATCGCTTCTTACAGCAGCTGTGTTTTTATTAAAACTGCTATCTTCTATGAAGTACTTAGAAAGAATCACTTTTGGGTTGAATTTTAAAACCTTTCAGGAGATGGTTTTCTGTGTAAAATTATGTTCATATTTGACACCAAAACCAGTATATGGGAGTGGCTTCTTTTGTGATGGTAAAATTTTGAGAGCTCCTAGTCTCCTCTCTTTTTTTGTCTTCTGCTGGAATTGCCCAAGAGAGATGAGAACTTCAGATATGAAACACTGGTTTGTACATTGTTTGTAGCAGTGCAATAATTATCTTATTGGATCCCAAATGTCTTCATTCAAGAATTTTGAACTCGCCTGTTTTCCAAAAACATCCGAACTGGATTAGTGAAATTTACCTGAATACCTTCTATTAAATTTATTGTGCTCTGAACTTTTACTTATGTACGAGATGGGTATTTCCTATTAACTTTGACGCATTGCTTATTTTACATCCTGTGTAAACAGTGTAATGCAGCATGTGTTGACATTTGTAAGTTGCTGTGCTGAATAACTTTCAGCTTTTTAGAAAAAGTAACCTTTTAATGTAACTACTGGATAATTTTTTTTCAGATTGTGTGTGTTTATGTATTTATACATATATATATAAAGATATCAACAATGGTAAAATTTCACCCTCTTTGAGTGTTTAAATGTGATGCAATGTTTTGAAATCTTCAAAAGCTGATGAGGCTTCCTGTTTAAGTGGATTGCACTATTTTGCCCTTAGGCTTTACAGGAATTTGTAAATAAGGCTTCAGTAAAACTTCTTTATGGATATAAAGATTATATGTGTGAGTGCATATATAAGATAAATTAATATTATGCAGTGCAGTATAACATAGACATGCTATAATACCTGAATGGTGGTAGATTATTCTAAAGTTTACAGAAATGTCTGGAAGATATCTGCCATCACTTACTCTTAACTTGTTCAAGCCTAAATGTTTACATTAAGTGTATAAAGCTTTCTTTTCTTAAGAAGAGATACAGCAGTCTTTTTCATCTCGTGGAAATAATGCTTCTTTATTTAATTTTTAGATTGGTAGCATTCTGTTTGAGACACTTCTTAGAAATAAATTATTCTTAAAATATGTTGATAGCTATGCCTTGAGACTTACTTATTTTTTTGTGTACAGGCAGTCGGCAAGACAAAGACTTGCTGCTTGAGGTCTGACAGTGATCGTTTGCAGTCAGAATAAGTAATGAAATACAGTTTTAGCAGTACTAAAAAGGGGGAAGATTAATTTTATTCCTTGCTGTAAAACCTGCTCTAGTACTAATTCTTACTGTTGTTTGTTGTGCAAGGAGCTGAGTCTGTTTCAGGGCTTACCAGCTACCTCACTAGGGCTCGGGAGTTGCTCATAAATAGCTTTTACTATCCTTATGTTAAATTGTTCTTCATCATAACCCTTGAAACTTTTTAGTCCCCCTAATGAGGTATTCACATAATTGCTCATTTTTGGCCTCATTGATAGTGGGAGAAAAAGGCAAAGGTATATGGTGTCTGAGACTTTCCTTAGGGCCTGAGGAAGAAACTCTTTGGGTAGAAGAGAGAGGTTACTGGTGCTTGTGCTGAAGAAGGTTCAGCCTTGCTCTGTGTAGCCCCTGAGGCCACTTGGAGGTGATGACCAGGGGACCACTCAGCACATGAGAATTCTCAACTAGCCACAACTGATCCGTCATATAATTGCTGGCCAAAGGAAAGTACGTAGGAAAAGCTGGAGGGGTATGGTGGGACGCTTCAGGATGTGCCTTTGAAAATCAAAACAGACATATGGGAACAATGGAAGGTTTTATGCTAGGTAACACTTGGAATATAGAAGGCGGTGGTGGGAACTACATGAAGTGGTCTAAGGGGAATTGTAAGGAGAGAAAAAGGTATCTCAAACGTAAAACCTGACCACGTAGGGCAGTACTGGAAGGCATTTTGTTAATTTTGGAAATAAGAGATGAGGTTGGGAAGGAGGAGGAACACAAATAGTATTGTAATGAAGAGAGAAAGAAACAGAACAAGGCTTTATTTCCTACCACTTAGGCTCATTTTCTGTTTAAAAACTCTAACTGATCCCTAGTCTTCTGCATCTGACCACCTTGGAAGATCACCAGTATATTTTGTGACAGATTCAAATCCCTGTGTGGACAGTGTGAAGTCCCTGTGAAGACAGTGTTTCTCAGATTATTTTCTGGTAGTCTAAAATGCTACTTTTGGCATTTCCCATAATATCATGAAATATGCTTTTGCACTTGTACAATATTGTGGATTTTGCCATTGATGCACGTCTCGTTGAAATGCTATATTAATTCTGGTGGTTACAAAGACATTTTGTCAGTCTGTTTTTATTCATATGAACATAGTGGCTATTGAATTCATATTGCTTTGGTAGAATTTTAGTATTTACAGATGGTTAATTATTTAAATTGAAGCATAATTGGAAAACATGTTTTCCATAACTAATTCATAAAATGTAAAATTAATTCTTTTAATTAGGATTACTGTTGATTATGTTTATTGCCTATTAAAACCATAATCCTCAAACATTATTTTACAGTACTGTAAGTCTGATATGCCTGATTTTTTAAATACCTTTGCTATGTTTAGAATTTGCACAGTAGGTATGTTCCTTTTTTTTTTAAACTTTTTTTCCTCCCTGGCTGTTTCATCTTTAAACTTTTTCTCTTGTCTTGGGTTGTTTGAATTTCATCTTGCACTTTTTGAATGTCTTTTCCTTCTTTATGGTGGGAGGGGAAAAAGAGAAGAGGTAGAAGCTAAATTTTCTTTGCTTTTGGAGCTAAATCTAATGACTCCTGTACCGACAATTTTCTTCTGTGTTTACATGCAGCCAGGAGCTATGGGCGGAGAAGAGGTAAAAGTATTTACTACATGTTTTGTTTGCTGAATAGTGGGAGAAATAAATATTTTAGTTCTCTTATGATAAGATGTTACCAACTTCAATATTATTTGGTTGATCAACTGGTTCATATAAATCAGTTTCATATTCTTCATTTGCAAAACATCTCCCGTTTAATAGCAGCTTAAAGTAATTACGAGCTGATAACTTCGAGTGTGTTGCTATTACTAGTGAGCTGGAGGATGACTGGATGTGAAGACACTTTCATAACACATTTATAACTTCAAATGTGTAGTGTTCAAAAAAAACTCCTGTTTTCAGGTGGATTTTTTTGTAGATGTGCAATCACCGAATCACTAGGTTGGAAAAGAACCACAGAATCATCGGGTCCAACCAATATTTTTGTGCATTGAGCATTTCAAAAATACTTTTTTTTTCTTAGCTGAAATGCCTTTCATTGAATATATTATACTTGAGGACTATGAGTACATTTTAACTTTATTTCATCATAAGCAACCCTTAAATAAAAGCAGACCAAAAACATATTACAAATGTACACTGATGCATGTCAGTTTATTCTGAAAGATTAGTGAACATGAATGATAGTTAAGCTTGCTCACTAGCAGGAAAGTTACTAATATAGCTTACATTTATGTACTGTGCTGTAGCTTACATAGACTGTTTTTTATTGAGAAAACAATAGTGAAGATTGCATATTTTAACGCTTACAGTTGAACAGTGCTATCTGCTTGGGGTATTTTGGCATTAAGCTGCATTTTTTCTTCTTTTTCATGTATGTTCTGTGACAGCTGTGCATGTGACATTGCTTCTTTTTCAACATGTAGAATTTGCATCGAGTTTGTGAAGAAGCTTGGAGACAAACCTAACCAGACAGGCAAAGCTGATAGTGTATAAGCCATAGTTTGCCCATATGTGTGGATTGAGGTATTAGGCTGTACTGGCTGTACTAACACAATTTATAATACAGAATTTAAGCTGATATTTTTTTTTCAAAGGCAAGTGGTTTTAGTTTCTATTTGATAGCTAAAATAAAAAGACTTAAGTTTTCCTCACAAACTTACCTTCTTCCCATTCTTCCCCACTTCCAGAGAACAGACTGTTGAACAGAGAACGGATGTTGAAAGCATCCTAATACTTACACTTTTTCAGTGCTCTCATGCTACTAAAACAAACTGAAAAGTATGGAAAATATGTAATATCATGTATTTGTGTGTGTGAAGACTGTTTAGTTTCATTTTAAGATTGTGGCAAGTGTTTTCGTGTTGGTCAAATGGCACCGAAGTAGGGAGGGAGGTGGGAATCAGTTGGACACTATTAACTTTTTGCAACTCATATTTACTTGAGGAAGGGAAATGTAGTAATGTGGCAGTAGGTGTGATGAATATAGCCCAGGCTGTTACGTACCAATTGTAGAGTTGACAAAATAGAGCAAAGAAGTTCTGAATGTGCTGGACTTTAAGATTTTTTTTTTTTTCTTTTTTTTTTACTTTACCCAAAAACCATGTTTCCCTATGTAATAATTGTTTCTCATGTGAAATTCAGGCTTTTCTCTAGTAACAAGTAGACTTATATGTGTGTGTGTGCACGTGTGTCTTGTCATTATTGTTAGGGGGTTTGTTATGTGCTTTAGTCATACAATATTAAAGCCTGTGGTATTCTTGCTTTTTCATTGCTTCGAATTTTCTAATGCTCCTTTGAGCTTTCTTAACCTTAAGAAACACAAAAATTTGCAGTAGTCTGTTAATAAAACAATGTGTTGTTTATCAAATGTTCTCATATATCCCTCTATTATTGTTTTTTCCATTTGCATTGTGGTAATACATAGAGTACCCAGCAGCGAATCTGTGCAGGGACTCATTTCATGTTTATTATACTTGGACATTTTAATTAGTGTTTGCTTCTGTCACTGTGACTAAGCATCTTCAGTGACAAGAGATTTTGTCAGAAATTCCTTGGGGCTTGCCATAACCTATCAGTTCTCTACTTGATCCTCTGTTTAATTTGAAGCGAACATTTCTTTGTAGGTATCATGCTTACAGCTGTTGAGTCATGGTCTTTTAGGGACCTTGTTTTTAACTTTTACAACCAGATTTTCAAGTGCAGATGTAAACGCAGCTATGGGGAATTAGCCCCAAATCTGTTCTGCTACACTACCAACTCAGAGCTGCCAGAGGAGAGGCATAGGGGTATAAAAATAGGACATTTAGTGATGCTTTCCCATAATACTCTCTGAGATTTGCCTCTGAGGGTTTCTTGAGGTGATGTCTCAATATTTATTGCTTCAGAATGGGTTTTTCTCCTGCTTTTGCTCATTACCTTTTCTGAACCTACAGAACATTTCAGCATCCTAAAAAGCCTGTGATAAGGGGTTCTACATTTTGACTTGCTTTCAGCTCTCCTATGCACTGATTGTCTTCTGCACACTTCAGTTTCCCCTTACTGGAAGAGACACTGAACCATCACTCCCTATGCCCTTGTCTATATGCTTTCTATCGTTTTAAATGCATACTTCACATATTTAACTCTAAACCACAAAGTTTTGGGTCATCTTTTGCATTTAATTAAGATGAGTGCAATGCTTGCAGACTATCAAGCATCTGGTGCAAGAAATTCTGTCTTGCTTTTTAAGCTGCTGTGCTTTTTTGTTACGTCCTTCAGAAGTCAGCATTTCTTCAGCCTCTCCTGTAGACCTGTATTTTAGTTGAACACCTAGTTCTAGTATATATTAATTTGATATGTAAATTTCTACTGATGCTCCTGTTTGGGTTTTGGTTTATTTTTCATGGTAAGGGTAGGCTGGAGGGGTAGGAATTAAAAGACTATTTAGCTTCTTTGTAATATCAGTATCTTAAGAGTATTTTCAAATTTCCTACTTTTCAAGGGGGTTTCTGATTTTAAATTTTTAGGCAATTTTAGCCTTCATAGTTATTATTTCATTCATGTATGTGTTTTCTTACACTGAAAAGCATATGTTTATACATGTGCTGTTTGGCCATTAATGGAATATTCATCAGTAGTCTATCTTGGTTTATCCTCTACATCCACCACTTCTAACAGCAAGTTATAATAGACTTTGAAGAGTAGCATCTTTAAATCCTTCTCCGATTATGGCATTTATCGTGTTTTTTATATTGGTGCCTAAAAGCACAGTAGAATTTTTGCCTCAGTAGATTTTTGTATCTGTGATCTCTGTCATTGTTGTGCATACAATAGACTCTTTCTAATGAAGACCTCTTCAGTGTCTATTTTCATGAAAATCAGGCCTGTGTTGTGTATCAGTCCAAACCTCTTCTCTGTTTATTGTTTATCTTGTTTACCCTATACAGAATTGCTTCTTCTTTTAGTCACCTGTCTTTTTTACCACTACTGTCTTTTACTATTACTGATATTTGCAACCTGTACATTTTCTGACTAGTGTCTTCCTGCATGTCTTGATTTTTCTTCTCCCCCTTGTTTTTATTTCCTATACTTTACTGTGCTGTTAATACCAATAGGTACTAATTCTTCTTTTGGTCTTGCTGGAAGTCAGATTCATGTGATCAATTACCTCTTCAATTTAATTATATGCCCTGCTATTTATATTTGTAATTAACCCTCTATAAACTGTTTGAATCAATTAATTATAATTCCATCCCTGGGAACAATCCCCCATGACATGTGGGAATGATGAGTCTTTTCAGCTGAGATAGGGTTCCCATTTATATATGTCTCCATGCTGCATGGTTTATTTTTCAGCTCGGGTACAGGGAATTATTAAATTCTAAGTCGGCATGTTCTACACTTTAGCTTATGTACAAACTTTGAATATTTCTTTACTTCAACTTCTTGGTTAAGAAATCTGTTGTTAAGATAATATGTGTATATTTTTGGTAGTAATGGCAACTAGTTAATTGTGTCAGGTGGTTACAAATTCTTTACCTTTCATTGACAAACTGAGTAGCATCCGTTTATGTTGCTTGTTATTAATTCATTACTGAAAGGCTGCTTTAACTCCGAGTTAGCAGACTCCTAGCTAACAACTTTTTTTTTTCTTCAAGTGCAAATTTTTTTCTGGTTTATTAAATAAGTTTTTAAATATTTTTTTTCTTGTCAGATGAGCTTCTTGCTTTGCCTACGTGTTTAAAATCCACAAAGCTTTTCTATGTTTATTTTGCCGTTTGCCCCCTGTATTCAGACAGAGGCTCAGCTCAGTAGAGGAGGAAATGATGCAGGTTAGGACCCTGTAAGGCTCTCTGAAGACCATCCTGCTCTGCAGTGCAATGGCTTGAGGGTTCTGCTCTTTAAGATCATTCCTTCAAGATCCATTATGGAAGATTTAAATCTCTAAGAATGTTTGACATGTAAATCTTACAAAGGTTCTTTCTGTAGCTATGACACACAATTTCATCAGGTAACTTGTTTTTCATTGCTAGGCATTTACGTGTGTTTGTTTTAAAGCTGGGGTAGGTTTATTGTCTTGTAAGGGTAGTATGTTCTTGGAAAAAAAGAAGCAATGCTAATGAACTGGATAACTGGATAACCGGGCCACTTAGGCAGGCCCTTTAATGCAAATTCTGTTAAAGCAAAACAGTAAAAGGAAAAGATAATGCTATTTATTGAAATATATAATTCTTCGGGAAATAGCGTTAACTATAGATACTACAAAATCTGTTACAGGTCGGTCTTCACTTTTTCCTTTTGAAGATGGCTTCCTAGATGACAGTCATGGTGATCAATCTTTATCATCGGGTCTCAGCTCTCCGACACGCTGTCAGAATGGTGAAAGAGTGGAACGCTATTCTAGAAAGGTGTTTGTTGGAGGTCTTCCTCCTGACATTGATGAAGGTACTGTGAATAAATTACATTGGTGTGATGTGGGAATTAGTTTTCATATAATACTTTAAAAAGATCAGAAATTCATAAAAACAAATATATTTTCCCAGGTATGTTGCTTGCAGTGCTTGTGGCATTATTTAAATAAACATACACTACAGGTATTTAAATAAACATTCACTGCAGGTGAATTCATGTGACATTCTTTTCTACAATCAATCAAAAGAGATGGAGACAGAAATGCCTGCGTAACAGGTCTTCTCATGTGCAATAGCAGCATGAGTCCCCATGTATGTAAACTGGCAAAGCTGAAAAAGGGAATTTAGTGGGTACTGTCACTCCTCTGTGGTCTTTCCCTGTTCTTTTTAAAAGATGTGATTGGCTTTAAGGACATTGCTAATACATTCCTTACCAAAATAAATTGGGGTTTAATTTATCAACTCTTTTATCCAGCGTATGTACAGTGTTCATTTGACAAATGTAGGGCAATTAATACGGTTAAAAATAATAACCAGCTTAATAGGTATGGTCAGTTTTTTCTCAATCAGTATCTGCTTTATTTGTGTTCCCCTCTTCCCCGCCCCTACTCCCAAACCAAAATCACGACAGGGTTTGATGTATTAGTAATATTATAGCTAGAATCCACCATTATCTAGATTCAGTTGGCATACAGTAGGGAATTTGAGGATGCCTTATAATGAAAAGAGAGCTATCTCTGAATCTGATCTACTAAGCTGAAGGCTAAGCCACATACCATTTTAATAAAGAAATAGCATGAGTTGCAATCCTATGGTTTACAAACAGCTCAAGTGCAATTCCCATGTCACATCATAGTTGCAGGACTGGTGATACAGGGACCTCTGGGTAAGTTCAGTCCCCAAGTGTAAGAAGACATAGGAAAACAGGTCACTAATAATCAGTATATATTCCCATCCTATCCTGCGAGGAAGTCACATGGACACTGTTGGAGCTGGGAGCTGTTACCCTCTTCCAAACGTCTGCTCTGGTAGCACCATTTTTCTTCAGCTCCTATGGGATATGTATTTTGTGGCTTTAGTTGCTTGAAAAATCTGGCATGCAACTCTTGGAGTCGGATAAAGTGCACACATCTCAAACAGCAATAAAAAAGGTGGAAAACATCTGTCTTTGTCTTCAAACTTTTCTCCTGATGGATTGTTATTCTGGTCATTCTAGCATCACATTAGACACATTTTAAAATTAATTCTCTCTTTAAAGTACATAAATAAATACATTAAAAAAATTATAAAAATAACAATACCTTTTTTCCTGAAGCATTTGCACATAAAACAAAGTTGTCCTGTAGTATAGTCTGAGATGTGTGTTCCACAGTGTTCCTAAACTGGAGGAAGAAAAAAAAAAAAAAGTAAAGAAATAACTTGGTACTTCAATGCACATTTCCAGAGGGGACTGAGGAAGGTGAAACCCCCACAATCGCATGACCTGGTGCAGCCTGCTTTCTAGGGCAGGCTACGAGGGGTGGCTGTGCTGACATGTAGCTCCTCCATCAGTCCCATGTGGCTGCATCTGACCCTGCTTTGTGTCTATAATTAGAAATAGACTGCAGCTGAAGCATATTCACTTCTGATGGATCATGTTTGCATTTAATCCTGCAGCAAACTTGCATTAGTGGAATGTGAAATTACTTTAAGTAAACATGTACAGCACAGAGGTGAAAGAATATTTAGGTATCCTCTATGCACATTATTAGTTTTCACTGTTCTTAATAGGTGTAGAATATAGTCTGTTTTATTTTTTTTAAAAGTAAGAGTTTTTACCTTGCCGCTATCAATCTTCAGATTCTCTCTGAAGTGCCTCTTTTTTTTTTTTTTTTTTTTTTGTAGATGAAATCACTGCCAGCTTTCGTAGGTTTGGACCTCTTGTGGTGGACTGGCCTCACAAAGCTGAAAGCAAGTCATATTTTCCACCTAAAGGTAATCAGTTTAAAATACATTTACAGAGGCTGTTCTGGTAAAAAGAAGCTACGTCTGCAATGTAGCAATACATTACAAAGAAAAGATTTGACTCTTCATGATGAATTTTCTCTCTTTCAAGAAGCATATTTTTAGCAGTTGTCATGATGTGAAAACCACAGTTCTATGACTGAAAAGTGGTCTTGTGTGTATACTTCTTCAGTGAGCCTGGAGTCCTTTAATCCTGCCTTAATTTATGCAAGGCTTTAGAAGGCAAGTTGCAGAAATTCCCTAGTGCTGATTCTTTTGCGGTTTGCATGTTGTAGAAACTATAAGAATAATGGCTCGAAGTAGTGATGAACATAATATTTTGTAGAAAAGCTTGAGTCCAGTTTGTGTGTGTTCTCATCCAAGAAGCTGTGATGTTGCTCGGAACCACAAGGTCTGTATCAAGGCTCCCCAGGTGCGAAACCACAGCAATGAGCTCTGCTGAGAGGTGGCAGGCTGGCATCATATGCCTTTGTCACAGAGTTTCTAGATTGGAACTGGTTTGGTTCAGGGTGGTTTGGAGCGCATGTGGATGGGGGAATTTTACATCTGTCAACAAACATTATGCAGACCTGTTTTTTGGTTGAGAAAGGACAGTTTATGGGAAACCTGTTTGGGAGGATTACTTGGCCAGTTCTAATTGCTCTTATTTTATCCTAATTTTTCCTGAGATTTTTATAATACCATAGACACTGTATTCTCAGTCATGCCTCTTGCATGTAGTCTGAGAGTTCACTCATGATCTGAAGCAGTAGCATGAAGTTATACACAGAATTTCTGATCTGCATCTTAAGATATTATGTTCTCACTGAACCTGAAATCTCTTAATTGCTCAGTAAGGCCACTCTTTATTTTGGCAGGACAATGGGCTGTTCAATCAGTGAATTAGCTAATCCTAGAGTATTTTCATAGAATCATAGAATAGTTTGGGTTGGAAGGGACCTTAAAGATCATCCAGTTCCAGCCCCCTTGCCAATACGCATATTTTGATATATATATTTTTATATATATAATTATATATATATATAATAATGTATAATTTATATATATATTTTTTATATATTTTATATATATTTTAACTCTAACAGACCCACACAAAAAAGACAACTTAATTTAACTGGAAGTTTAAGTACTGGAGGCTGGGTAACTCTGTGACAAATACTTGCCTTATAAATGGTATCTGAGGCACTTAAAACCAGAACAAAACCCCATACACACTCCCTCTTTCCTTTTCCATTCTCACAACTGAGCTTTACTGTCACTAACTATTATGCAAAATTTATCCTTGAATTAAAAAATTTTAAAAAAACCCAAACCAGCAATAAAACACCAAAAACCTTAAACACTCCCCTCTCCCAATGTATTTCTAAAGACGCTTGGTAAAATATGTGATTTTCACTTTCATTTTTAAAGGTTTTTTGGGTCGTTGTGGCTAGTGAATTATGACTGTACCTTCCTTCACCTACAAGTTAAAAAAGTTATGGTAAAACCACCTTCACCTTGTCTCTAATATTTCCTAGTACTCTCTGTCTTTTCTTTTTTTATTTCTTATTAAAACAATAAGTAACTACTAATGGTAGGTCAATATGGGCCTTCTGATTATGATTTTGTTCTGTATCTGACAGTGGACTAGTTACGCCTTGCCAAACTTGTAAAAATATTTTTGAGTAAGATCTATTTTAGCAGAAGACAAGGGAATACAGCCTCACTTCTATTTTTGTCTTGATTCTAATATAGGAAACAGCTTTCAAAGCCCCTGCCAGTTGCCCTAAATGTCTGTCTCAAAGTGCTAAACAACAGTCAATCCCAACTGTTCCAGATTTATTTATAACTGACTTCTTAGTTATCAATTAGGGCTGCAGCATCACACATCCTGCATTCCTGTCTTTGAGATTCACTTACATTTGTGTTAAGCTCGGTAGGTCAAATGTGCATGATTTACTGTGATCGTATATAGGCAGCATCTGCATAAAAGACAGAATGTTATAACCAGGAGGCAAAGTGTAAAGTTTGAATGTGTGTTATAACTTTTTTCACAGCTTTTTGGTCTATTTTATAAAGAGTATTTGTTTTCCAGAGTTCTTATGGAATGATTGACAGAATTATGACAATAAAATGCCTCCAGTGCTTTTTCATTACATGTTCCTTTAGAACTAAAGTTGTACTTTAAAAAACCACTTATTTTAAGCTGTTTTGACTCATTACCCAGCATTAAAAAAAAGATAATATAATATTTAAAAATGAAAAGGAACATTTGAAATTATGCTTGGTGCAAAATTCAGTGATATGGCTTATTCAGCTGTCAGACTCTCATGAATTCAAATGTTTTCTCCCTTCCTTTTTCTAGATATCTTCTCTTCCACGTTGCATTGCTAGTCTGTAAATTCTCTGACATTTTTTATATGATTCTTTCAAATGGAAAACAAAAAAAAAAAGAAAGAAAATTATAGAGGAGAGAGTGAGTTGGTGTTTGTGTGCTAGCAATCTCAAAGGAAAACAAGAATAATGGATTGTTGGAATGCAGTGGGGGTGATGTGGAGGCTAATCTTTGTTCGCATGTTAATAAAGCCTGACCTCCAAAGCTTCACCCACCTACTTGAATGTGCCCTGCTGGAAGTAAAATTGAACCTTGCTTTTTCTGAAAGTAAGCCATCACCTCCAGTCAGTCTTTAGTGTTCTTTTGATGGGACAGCCTTTTGTATTACTCCTTTGTGTCTGTAGGGTCAGAGCAGTGGGCAGCACCTGGACTTATAACAAAGTTCATTTTTTTTTTTTTTTTGTTTGTTTGGTTTTTGTTTCCTTTGATAAGCATTCGTTTAGAGGTTTGGAGCAGACAACATCAGTAGTTGATGCCATGGGTCAGCATTGTCTGCTGAGTTTTGCAATGGGCAGTTTTACACCATGGGTTTCTGTCTTGTTACCTCCAGATGATGACATGTCTCACAGTCATGAGCATATTAATACAGACTTTCAGTATCTACTTATTGGCATAATTTATTGAATTTGTGGAATATTTACTATGTTGGTGCAGTATATAAATTCCCTGTAGTCATACTATATTAGGAACCCTTGGTAATCATGGTGCTAGGAACAAAATATTGGGTATATATATACTTGTCTCTGATCTAAGGTACACCAAGCATCTCCACTTACCTTGTTTGGTAGCCCGGGCAGATTTTCCTGCTGAAATAGCTTCTCCATGTTTTCTGAAGGAGGGATAGTGTCGAGATATGGAAGCATCTTGTGCAATGCTGCCAGTTAGCCTGTGGAGTCTGATGTGAACAGTGTTCTGCTGTTTAAGTGATTAAGTTGGCTTCATGTACATGATGGAAATGAATCTTGAGAAGTTTTTTTTTCTTTTAACTATTATGTTTTGTTGTCACGTTATGGTTGGACTCGATGATCCAGTGGGTCTCTTCCAACCTGGTTATTCTATGATTCTATGATTCTATGAAAAGGTTACAGGAACTGTTAGCCGTGATTAATCTGATCGAGCATGAAATCTGAAAGATTAAAATAAAATGTTGCTTAAGGTCTAGTGACCTCCCTCACCACTGCCACCCGTACTCCCCACCCCCCGAGGGCTTTATCTGGACAGTTTAGTGAGCAGTTCAGGCTATATATGTCTAGTTAGTTCTAGCAAGTCTTATTAGTTAATTCATTAGTTACTATGGTTGATTAGCTTAGGTGCAGTGGCATATAAGCTGTTTTCAGCACTTAGCTGGAGTCCAGAAATGTTCCTGCAATGTTGAGCTTGAACAAAGAAGCGTTTCCTGGATTTGGCATCCTGAGCAGGATCATGTCACCTTTGGTCCACTTAGGCACGTTACCTCAGGTTTAGTGCCAGACCTGGTGGATATAAATGGTTTTGTGGGAAATATGCTGAAGTGCAGTCTTCAGCATGGTGAGTTACATAAGGCTGATTTCAGCGCAGTGCCAGCATTGTGATTTCGGACCTTCAGAGATCACAGATCAACATGGATGTGTCTGCACAATGTTCCCTGAGCACATCTGTACTATGTACATTGTCCAGGTTTTCCTGTTTTCCCAGAGGTTTCTGTTACCCTTTGCATCTTGCCTGACATTACAGAAAACACTTTCAGCGTGTGTTTATGTAAGCAATCTGACTTGGTCAAGTTTTTGTTAGTATAATAAATAATATAACTAAATAAATAATAAAACCAAAGTAATCTAATAGATCAAACAGCTCTTATAGGATGCACTGGTTCAACTGGTTGTTGAGAGGAGAGGGACTGGTGGCACCGAGCTCTTTTGTCATTGGAAGTATTATGCACTTGGGCAAGAGAAGCTGATAACAGCTGACAATGCATATTAAGAGGTTTCTGTTGTTGGTTCTGAGCATTGATTTAACATTTCTCTTGACCCCTCCTGTGCACTGTAAAGTTTAGCACCATGTTTTTATGTTGGTGTCATCCATGAGGTGATTTTAATGCTTTGCTTCTGAATAAGGCCTCTTCATTCCTATTGCCTGAAAAATCTTTGGATTACTTTCTTTGGCATCTGTCTGGATATGTTAGTAACGGAACTAGCAAAATTATAAATGGCATGTGTTGGCCTTGGGTAAGCAGATGCTTAGTTTGTAATGTGTTTACTTGGCTTTCACTACAGGGTTTGGAGAATTAAATGTGGTTTCTGGCTAAGTATTTTTTGGGTACCTACGAAATGCTGAGAAGTAATTAAATGTATGCTAAATGTTGTCAAATGTAGTTATGCTTTGCCATGGCACAGTCTATTTCTTTCTGAGAAAATCCAGATAATTCATATTTTATTTAAATAGAAACTGATGGGGTTTTCAGTTATTTGCTGGTCTGCTGAGTTAGGCAATGCTTATGATAACTACAGTAATTTTTTCTCCCTTTTTTTTTGTTAAACAGATGGTGCTAACTCCTTTGAAAACATTCTTTAAGGTTTGGGGTTTTTTTTAACAGATTGCTAGCTTTAAAACAACTTCTAAAGGAGTCTACTGACTTTGCTTTGTAATAACAATGATTTTTTTTTTCTAGCAGTCATTTAAAACTGCACAACATTTTAAAAAGACAAGAATTATGCTAAATAATTCCTCTATTCTTTTCCATTTAGGAGGACTGACAAAAGTAAGAAAATGAAGTGTGGTAGAGCTTGGAGATTGGATGGGTTTAGAATGGGAGGAATGCTTTGGCTTTACAGTTGATTTACATGTGTAGTGCAGCAGTCTGATCTTCATGTGTTTTCCCCTGTTCTTCAATTAGTTCATTTGTTTCTTGATAAAAATAAGCACAGTTCTTCTTATTGCTCCACAAGGGACACAAAAGGTTAACAAGATCTGAAGAAGAGAATAGTGTATGCAAAGTTGCACAAAATAACACTATGAAGTGATTCCCATGCTTTAATTTAAAACAGCTGGTGACAGACTGTAGAAGCCTTCCTGATGAAATCTAAGGTATCATTAGGTGGGAATGCTACTGTTGATAGTCTTTGGAATGATCTTGATTTTATGGATGAGGACCATTTGCATGATTAATTCCATTGCCACTGTGGGTAGCAATGGTAACTTCTACCAGAAGAGCAAGAATGAATGATTGCAAGGAGGAAGTATGGAAGTCAGAATTGTGATTTCACCAGCCATATTCACAAGAAGGTATCTGGTTTGTCTGAACAGAGCAATCTGTTGTACTGTAACTAATTGCTTTGATTTAACTGATGCAATACCGTGTCACCAAAGTCCAGCATAAAATGCATAGCCACCTTTTCTATTCTAAAACCTCAAGTCAGAGGTCATAGTGTTTGCTAGAATGGAAACTGACATTCCTTATCCCGAAATACGTTGTATGGCAAAGAGAGATGCCAGATCTTTTTAAAACTTCATTTCCATATGTTCCAACACTCATGTGGCATCAGTCTTTTTCCCATTGACATCTGAGGTCATGTATTTAATTTGTAGTCCCTGTGTCATTCTGCAGCAGGGCAGCATAATCTCAGGTCAATGCAATTTACTCAGTGTGATGGCAAAATGCAGTACATACCCAACTACAGAAGAGCACATTAGTAACTTAAGGTAGGTTTTGTACAGAATTTTCTTGTAGTTTTTTGATTACTTTTGTTTAAAATTCCCTTTCTGGAGATCTGCACATTATTTCCTGTCTTGTCCTAAATGAGGATTCTTGGTGGTCTACTGATAATTTTGATTTTAAACTGTCTGAGACTACCGTACCAGTTATCAAAGAGCATCCAAAGACCTTGCTTCATAAAATGGAGTCTCTGTCCATGAAACTATGCCATTTGTAATTTCTTTATCTAGGGGTAAACAAGTGTCCGATGAGGCAAAATATAAAAATGTTTTTTGAACAATCAAGTCTAGGCAGAACAAATCTGATTTTGAAGTAGCGTTACAGGATTGTTCCCTCCCAGCTTTCATGTTGCTTTCAACAAAAGCTATTTACTTTCAGAATTGCTAGGTGGCTACAATTTTTTTTTTAATCCCTGATGAAACTGCATTTTTCTGGCAAGCATTTGTTGACCCTTCTTCAATCTGCAACAGAAAAATGACCATGGCTCTTCAGAAGGGACTCAGCATCCATAGTCTCTACTGGGCTTGGAAGTAAAGGCGTTTCCACCAATCTTGCTTGTTAATTATGACTGCAGTAACCGATTAAGTAAATAAAGCTATTTATTTTGTGGAGAATATAATGACTGTAGCCAAATATTCCTAATGAAATTCAGGTTATTACTCAAAATCTTGTTTTGAGAACCAGTAGTGCGCAAGTTTAGAAAGGACGGATGGTGTAGAGCTCAGGAATGAAATTTGAGGTTCTGGGTTCTACTGTGAGGTCATAAAGCAGAGTAAATCCAACTCCAGCAGCTTCTAGCTTTCTCGTTAGTAAAACCCAAATGTTATTATGAGAGAAAAATATTTGCTAAAAATCAATTTCTCTCTGCCTACTTCCTTCTCTTCTTTATTCTCCTTATGTAGTGTCAGAGAGCTTTTTCCAATCAAGACATGACAATTTGATGTAACTCCCTTAATTACTGGATCAGCTCCTTTTCAGGACTATTCTTGAGGTGCGGGGGCAGCATTGGAAGAGTGGGGAGATACTGGGCTGCAATTACTGATAATGGCACTCAATTATTATTCTCCGTTATTATTCTTCAAGAACTGATCTTGGAACACCGTATGATTGATAATACTCTAAGAAGTCTTTTTAATGTAATGGGAATGTATCAATTTGATATCTGCTTATAACACAAAAGAAGACTGTTATCCAAATTTAGATCTCTGTCCTGTCAATAAATTTATCCCTCATTTATGTTTGGGTGGGGTTTTGAGGAAGGGAAGTTTGTTCTGAATAATGACTAATAAAATTTTGGAAAAATCTTCCATTATTAAGGAGTTTTTCAAGATGCATAATTTCTAGCAGTCAATCAAGTTAAGGAGCTTCAGCAACCAGAACCTGAAAACATTCCATGCATGAGTGAACTTTCAAACAAGTTGAAACTATGAGGAGCAGCTGAGAGAACTGGGGTTGTTTAACCTGGAGAAGAGCAGGCTGAGAGGAGACCTCATTACCGTCTACAACTACCTGAAAGGAGGTTGTAGAGAGGAGGGAGCTGGCCTCTTCTCCCAAGTGACGGGGGACAAGACAAGAGGGAATGGCCTCAAGCTCCGCCAGGGGAGATTTAGGCTGGAGATTAGGAGGAAGTTTTTCACACAGAGGGTCATTGGGCATTGGAATAGGCTGCCCAGGGAGGTGGTTGATTCACCTTCCCTGGAGGTGTTTAAGGCACGGGTGGATGAGGTCTTGAGGGACTTGGTTTAGTGTTAGGTAGGAATGGTTGGACTAGAAGATCCGATGGGTCCCTTCCAACCTGGTTGTTCTATGATTCTATGAAAATCAGGAGATAATGCAACTGGCTTGGTCTATGTAAATGACAACATGGGGTTATCTTCTCTTTTTGATTGAAGTTCTTTATTTTGAATGAAGCTATTGACAACCATCTGAAATGTTTTGTGTACCACAGCTCTGGTAACTGCTGTTTCCTTTCTTCTTTAAAAATAAATTTTAAGATAAAGTAGTGTTTAAAATGAAAACCTCTTATATTGTAATGCCCAACATAAAATTTTATTAATTAAAAATATTTGACCAGATAAAAAGTAGCCTAGATCTTTGGACCTTTGCTTTCTTCCCCTGAAAATCTTTGTGTTTTTTTTTACTTCTTGCTGACATTATGCATAAAATAGAAGCTGAAATCAAGCAGACAATTTATATTTATCTAGGAGTATTCTATGTTAATGTTGCTTGGAGTAGAATTGGAAGTTGGCTTATTTGCAAAGAGGAGTAACAGGTTTTGTTCAGACTTGGAAAATGATCTCTCTTCAGCCATCTGTTCAGAGTAAAAGCAGCAGCAGACCTGATCCCCTCCAGACGATGACAATGACCTGCTCTGCCCAGAGCAGTCAACATTTCATATTGCCCTTGAAAACCAAAATTGAAAATTTTGAAAAAACTCAATTTCCTTGCTTTTTTCGTATTTATGAATATAAAGGAATGTTTTTTCATGCTACTAACCTAGTAAACTTCACAAAGATAGCTTTTGCCTCAACAAAAATTTAGTCTTTGTCATATGATTAATTCATGGGACTATTCTTATAACTACAATAAACCGGATTGCAAGTTATAGCTCTTCTTTTATGTTTTTATACTCTTTAATTCTGATTTATAACTGCCATAGATCATGTTGCAGTCTGCAGTTTTAAAATGGCTGTGACCTTTGAAAGAGGAGACAACCCTTTAAATTTGCTGTTGCGATGTTTTACACTAGTGTGGAAGTAAAATGCCAGATAAAAAGAGAGGCTCGTAGAATTAGGTCTTAGCTTCAAAAAATATAAAAAGAAAAAGCTTGTCACAGTACAGGTGGGTAGGAATAATTTTTACTAAAGCATAAACTGAGATGGTGTATGTATAATGGAGTGGGGTTTTTTTCCCCCACAAGTGGTGGAAGTCTTGAAGTAGCTATGACTAGGAAATCCTTTCCTTAACACATTTTGGAATTGAAATGACTTTATAAATCCTTAGCTGTATATATTCACTGTAGCACTATTGAGATATTGTCCTTTCTATTCAGCACCAAAGTGCAGAGGAACCATTGGGGCACCCATATCCCAAAAATAGTGCATGTCCTCATGGAGCAAGCAGACATGGTTTGGTTTTTTTTACTTTTGAATTGAAGATGTGGGGGGAAAAACTCGGCATAATATTTATGACAGCATAGGAAAATTCTAATTATTCTGTTATATGTGATATGATAAGATCATTAGTAGGAAGGGTTAAATACTAGTTTCCATTATTTTGGAAGTTATTTACATTATTTTCTTAGTGATGTGGACTGTTTAATGGTAAAATTGGAATTACAAAGACATGCCTTTTACCAAAGCTGCTGATACAGAACCTCAATTTTCATTCAACCCTTCCATGTGATCTGCTTACTTGCTGACTTTTCTTGGTATGTATCCTCCTTTCCATTTAACTGCGCATGTTTATTTGACTGCTATTTAGATTTGGGATACAATTATTTTTCAATGGAACTGAGGATATGGAATACATACCTTTAATTGAAAAGAAACAAAACCTACCCCAAAACTTGTCAGTAGTGTGGCCTACATATAAGATTACTCAGTACCCATGAAAAACATGTAAAAATGAATATGAATGTTACTGTAAATTTCTTATACACCTTTCGTGTTTTAGAGAAAGGAACCAGCAATGGGGTCATACACTGCCTGCCATTTAAAATTAGACCGACTAAAAGAAATTTGTCTTTGCAGCCCTGACTAATACATAATTTCGCTCTTCTGCAGTAGCTAAGTGAGATTACAGCCCTTTCTATTTTGAGGTTTCTTAAGTATTTAAAGTCTTTGATGTTCTGGTTTTTTTTAAAAGGCAGTCATGTCACTGCAATACTAAAAGAAAGTCTGCATTTTTTTTAACCCTTCAGATTTTTATTTTTCAAAATTGACTTTCATTTTTAATAGTTGTTTCATCTTTGGATTTAGACATGTGTTTTATTCATGTTCAAAGTATCTTGTAATAAGATTACTAAGGGTGACTTTGAGCCATGACCCTTTGTCATCACATTAACTGATTTAGAAATTCAGTTCACACTGTTTCTTAATGTTCTTTTGCTGTGGGCTTTGAAAAGAAATTTATTCTAGAAGTTCTCAAAAATACAACCATAATTCAATTCAAAACTATTTTTAAAAATTCAGAAAAAAAAGAAAGTGCTATTTATATTCCATGGAAACATTAAGTCTATTTAAATCTCCTTTTTTGAGGTAGCCATCTCAACTGTCTAAAAATAAACCCAAAGGAATAAGATGAGAACATTAATTTTCTTTGCAAGTTCAACTCCATCTTTTTTTTTACATAATAGTATGTGTTAGATGTACATATTGAAATACTTTTATAAGAGATCTTAGGTGGATCATAGATTTTATTGTAACCTTGGAGCATATAAAAAAAAAATCAGAGAAGACAGTCTATACTTTAAAATGATAGAATGGAAGAAAATGTGCTTCAAAGGTACTTTAATTTTTTTCAATTGTAAGTAGTCTTTCCATTTTGCATATGAATTTAATGCTTGTGACTGCTCAAAGTCTGTTCTGGCTTGGTACATGGTGTGTAAAGAGAAGAGAAAGTCCTTCTTTTTGTTGTCTTACATCTGCTACTCAATATCAGCATCATAAAATTGCAAACACGTGCCCCTGAGAATTTGATTTCTATGTTTGATTTTTAAGTGGGCTGAATTTTGGAAAGCATGGATTTGAGGTCAATTACTCAGGCAATCAATTGATGATATGCAGACCTCTGACAGGAATATTAAAATATTCTTTGACTTTATATAATTCTTCATTGCATTTTTTTTAATTTATTTAAAAAGTAGCTCTGATTCAAAGATCCAGAAATAGGTTAATCTTTCCCTCTTGGTTATATAACATTTGAATGCCAAAATGCTGACTTTGTACCAGAAGATGCAGCTTGTAGGTTTTTTAAATTTGAACAGCAATTTATATATTGCTGTTCTCAAATGCAAGAACTTAAGGAACTTATTAATTACCTTTAGTATTCACAAGTTGAGCATAAAATGTTAAACTTCAGTTAATTTAAACAGATGGAACTAATTCACAATTAACTGAAATTTCAAAGAAAAACTTGTGACTGAATTCAATCCGCTCTGGACTTCATTAAGGGAGAGATCTGTGCAGCTACTCCATTAGCACCTTTCTGAAATATTCCTCATCACTAAGTAACTAGAGACTGTTCACGTAACCTTAGCACTCATAATGTTAGTAATTAATCACTTAAAGGAGTGTAACAAGTGCAGCATACCAAACTTTTTTCCTGCCTTCTCCTTTTGGGCTACAAAACACAGTCGATAATTTCATTTCATTCCACCAAACTTTGTGCCTAAGAGTGGAGCTGTATAAAGAAGGTGTTACTAGGTTTAGAAGAATAAAATAAAGCCCTATTTTTTTTTTTTTTTTTTTTAAAAAACCCATCTTTTGTTCATGGATGCTTTCAAATGCAGTCTGTCTCTTGCTGGAGGGCCATGAAAGGAATGAAGTAGTATCATCTTTTACTCTGAGAAATATTTCAATACAGATGACAAGATAGTCTTCTCTGATAAACTCTACCAGCTATGGCTTGCTAGGTTGAATGGTGTGTGCAAGGTCAATGTGTTTATTTTCTTCTTGCCTGATGCACTTAGTATAACTTCAACCTTAATAAGTGTTTGAGTAGTTGTTTTCGTTTGAATTACGTTGAGAAAGAATAAGTAGAATACATGCATGATACACTTCTGGATAAAACTCCAATGTGTTTGTCTGTGACCTGTGCCAACATGCTGGTTTTTAACTTGAAAGTATGAATATTAAGATTCTGCTAAGAAAGGCAGAATAAGTACCTTAAGCTTTCCATCTATCATTTTGTTTTGAAGAGATCACTGAAGCCTTATTACAAAATATGCTTTCAGTAATACAGGAAGATTCCCATCATTAGAGAAGGTTTGCCTATGTTGCTGTTAATTGAAATAGAGACTTTCCAGACTGTCTGGCCTGGCAAAAAAAAAAAAAAAAAAAAATTTCTAGACAATAGCAACATTATATGGCAGTTAGTGTATCTTGTATTTCAAGTGACAACCTTGCTTCAGGTTTGTGGGACACAGTGTATAGGTCAGATTTTCCTGTTTGTTCTCAGCAAGGTTAAGTGAAATTAGACCAACTGCGCTGAATTATCCTTCAATAGAGAAATTGTGTCACTGCTTAACTGTCAGAATGGGATGTGAGCAAAGGAGCTTCATTCTCGTACTCCTTTCTATAAAATAATGAATCCTTGAGCTCAAGGTTGAGGAGCTCCTAGGTTGTACTTCAGAATCTAGGCACATTAATCTTCTCATCTTCCTTCTGCTGTTCACCCCTCTGAAAGTTGTAGTGGCTTTTCTTACAGCAAAATAGTGTTGCCCTTTTCCAGTGAATTGCAAAGGGAGATATTTATTGTCAGGCTACAGTGGTGTGTTGTACCAACATCTGAGAAGGAGCTGGATTGTTTCTCCTCTGCCAAGGAGCCACATATCTTTGTATATAGAATATTCAGCTGTTGTCATGTACCTTGCTGTTTTCTGGGGCTTCGAATGTCTCATTTGTTTTACTTTGTGGAATCTGAGTCGGGAGCAGTCCTTGGAGCCCTCAAACCTTTAGAAACATCGAAAGGATTACTTCTGAAGTTTGTCTGCAGCACACTGCACCAGTATGCTACCGAATTCTGCTGCAGAGGATTAAAGTTTTCAAATCCACCAAATTTCTTATTTCTTGGAAAAAACGCATATGCTCTAAGTCGTATGATACCTGTGATGCACAGAGAGAAGAATGTGCTGAAGCGCATGATGCTGAACAATTTGAAGCCACTTTCAGCACCTGCCAAATTATGCAAGTTATTTGGATTAATGCATAATGATAGCCAGTCATATTAATTCTACCTCACCTAGTGTGAATGGGAATTAAGTGTCTTTTAAACCTAGATGCCCCTGTAACTGACCATTGTGAATGTTAGAAGTCAACCGGTCATGCAATAAAGCATTTATGAGATTAGGCTCATCTCATTGTCTGTAGTAGAAATTGAAATAGAAATGCACAGTAGAACAGGATGCAATGCCTAAAGTAGATGTTTTTGAGAATTTCATCAGGAAGAAATATTCTTAGAGTCATAATGCTATAATGTTACAGAGTTATAATGTTACAGCCAAATTTAGCACTTAAATTCAGCCAACAGCAAAAGAAAATTAATTACTGTTAGTTTACAGATTGGCATTCTGTTTTTATTTTAAATTGTGGCTAAAGATATTAAAAATGGTGGCTTGTTTCTGTGCAAAAATGTCATTTCATTATTAAAATGCATCTAGCGTGAGATAATAATTTACATAATGTCAGTTTTGGAATGTGCATTTTCTGATTTAATTTTTTATACTGGAATCTGAGCTCACAATGCATCTCCTGCTATAGAGTTCCAAATAATGAAATGCATCCATGGAAGCACGTATTTGCTTGTATGAGCAAGCAAATGGAGCTCTAAACAGTGGTATGGTGAGCAAGGGACTAAGTCTTCAGTAACTGCAACATGTAGCACTTCCCACTGCTCAGGGGAACGAGCTGCGCCTTTCTGATTATAAGGTTTTTGCATCTCTGTGGCTTCTAGGAAATGAGTAATAATACCTTTAACTCTAGCAAGTGTCTTTATTGTCCATACCAGCCTTTACGTGATCCTTGTATTAGATGAACTTCCTTGTCTTTTATTTCAGTGTAATCTTTGTTTATATTGAAAAGCTGAAGTCCTTGAATAACTGGAATAGATGCACAATCACAGTGTTTAAAATAATGCTGAATGCCACATTATGCTAGTCCAGCCTGCTTGCTTTTCTAGATTAACATTAGGCTGCTACTTGTATCGGCTTACCTGTCTTTCTTCAGAGGGCTCATAGACACTCCATAGCTGGCAGGAGAATGTGTTAACAGTCACAGAGATCTAGAGGAGTGAGGAGGTGTTAACTTAAACTTTGTGGCAGGCACTAGCCCCAGGTTAGAAAACTGAATTCTTACTAACTTGGACTGCTCTTGTAATCCAGCAGCCAGAGAAAAATAATGAGTATCCATTTGGTTAATTTTAACTGGTTTGTGGAATTATGTTAGCATACCCCCAGATGGTTGGCAGTTCCACCTACCACAGGTACAAACTCTTACTATGACCCAGAAAAACCTGATAAAACTTCACAGAAGAAACAAAAGTCCCGAGCTGTGGCCAAAATTTTTGCTAAGTTATTAAGCCACAATAAATGTTTACCAATTTTCATTTTGACTTTACGCTAAAAAAGTTTCCAGTATTTTACTGCTTTAAGAGTATAAACATCTGAAATAGACAAAATTATTTTTTTTAGAGTTTGAATCTTATGATCTAGTTAGGAGATAAATCCTAAATGTTTAAATCTATTTAAATATGTTGTAAACCATTTGTTTAAAGTATGTATGCATAAATGTATGTAGATTCTTATCTCTGTTTTATAGTACTGGAGTGATCTGCACTGCATCTTCTGTGAATTCGTCTCAAGGCATTTACATAAATTTAAGGCAAGGATTGGGCTGAGCCATAAAATGTGATCAGTTGGCTTTGGAGGTGTAGTTGCCATGGCAGTCTTCTCCCAGTATCTAGTTTTCTGACTGGGGCATTTTATAATGCTGCAAGAACAACTAAAGATACTTTAACTTGTATAAAGTTTTTGTTCTGATACTTTAGTGTAGTCAGAAGGGATGATGTGAAGTGAAGATGTAACAAGTGCATGGATGGAAAATAAAATGACGCAAAAATTGATAATGATTGCAAGCTAATTATTTCTGAGCTCAGTAAATGTAATTAGTTTTGTAAAGTCTAAAACTGTGGTGTTGAAGTCTGTTTGTCTTTAGAGGAGTGTTTCAAGAGCATTGCATCTGCTAGAGAGGAAACCAATGTTTTTACTCAAGAAGTATTTAACTTTTTATTGGGACTAGTACCTTTAATCTGCTCCAACTCTACGTATGCAAGTTCCTTGTTTGCTAGCAAGAGTGATGATCAAACTATTTTGTTTTCTTGGGCAAGTCAGTCTTTCTAGGTGGGTTCTGGCCTATAACTATGTTGGTAACGAACTTAGCTTAGATTCAGTTGTTGCATAATAAAAATGCTTTATTCACTAGCCTATGTTCTCACTGCTCAAAATCATGAATTAATCAGATAAACACACTCCTACGTAGCAAACACTCTTGTCTCCATTCTGAAATCAATGCTGTATGAGGGTACAATCTATTCAGTGAACTTAAATTATGAAAACAAACTAACAGCCTTAATAGTTATTTGTAATTTATATATCTCGTTCACTTCTTGGGTTTGTTTTCTGTATTAAAAAAATGCTTTATAAATTAATTTGTTCTTTTTCTTTCTTGTGCATTTATCCTTTCCAAGGTTATGCCTTTCTGCTGTTCCAGGAAGAAAGCTCTGTACAAGCTCTGATAGATGCCTGTCTGGAAGAAGATGGGAAACTTTACCTGTGTGTGTCTAGTCCCACAATCAAAGATAAACCAGTAAGTATCTTATGCCATAACATTCATGCTGGTTTCTAACCCATTTGATATTACTTTTTTCAGTTAATGAAGAAATAAACACACTTAGAGTTAATTGAGTTGTCTATTTCCTGTTACTGTCCTTGCCATTATGTTGAATTGGCTTACAGTATCAGTGTAACATGATTTTAGTATTTGCTTCTTTCTGATAGATGCCGTGTTCAATTAATTGTTATATTTATAACTACTGATGTCTCACGGGAATATGCATCGTTTTATAATGTTATCTGTAAAACAATCAACTTATAATTTCCCCCTCAATATTATTCTAAGAAGAGAAAACCTTATTCAATGAAGAAACTTAACCCCTCCCAAAATAAAATATAGATATATCTTCAAATATCCTCTGCACTTCATTAGGTTTCTTATTATTTTTTTGCATTCAATAGCTAATACATTTTAAGTTAGGTCTCATTTACCTTATAAGAACTGCATGATGAAAACAAGTAATGCAGGTGGCTATAGCATAATAGAAGATACAGGGCAACTTATTTATCTTGTTTGCATCTCTAACACTCTGTAATGCTAGTCTTCTTGTGGCTATGGATACATATGGAGTAGATGGAAACTACAGACAAATCTGATCAGCTAAAAATGTGCTGCCTACTAAAAGGCTTGCACAGAGTGCACAGAGAAATGAACAACCCAGTATTACAGTACAGTGAGTGTCCATACGTGATATTTAGGATTAAAAAAGGGGTGTATGAGCGACTTCATCCAAATAGCTTATAAGCAGGTTTTATTGTGTGTAATCTATTGATTTTCTATCAACTGTGTTGCCTGCCATTTAACGGAAGCGAGAATTCTCATATAATAAAAACTCCTTTTGTATCCAAGCACAGAAATTCATTTTATACCCATTGTACGAGCGCTTTAAAATTTGTGGATGGCTATGCTATTTCAGGAAAGACAGAAGCCCAAGCTGCAACTGTGATTGCACATAGGTGGTAAAATACTCTGAAAGTCCTTTCACAGATTTCTTATTGTAATGGCGAGTAGGGGCAGGGAATTAATTGGGTAAGAGTTTGCTATGATGAAATTTAACTCAAGCCTGGCCTCTAGAGGTGGTAAATGAGTTGTCCACTTTCTTTCAAACATTTAGATAAGCTGTGTTCTCAAATTGTTTTGGTGCTTATACCTCTGATTTAGAGTTTTTGCTAAGTTAAAATTATATTTTTAATTATAGAAATATTTTGATGTTATTTTGTAGTTTTAATTGAATGTTCAAGTACTTCTACTAAAACCAATCCATAATACAGGTGCAAATTCGACCTTGGAACCTAAGTGACAGTGACTTTGTGATGGATGGATCTCAACCTTTGGATCCAAGAAAAACGATCTTTGTTGGAGGAGTTCCACGGCCCCTTCGAGCTGGTGAGTAGAAGAAGGAGCATGTAGAGTCATTCCAGGTGAAGCAGAGAAGATGAGAAAAGATATAGAGTATATGTAAAAGAGCTGAAAATATACCTCGTCTTTTCTCAAATTTGTAGTTCTCTCTCTAAATCAGTGAGTGTGAACAATTTTATCTTTTAAATAGTTTGCTATTTAGGATTTTCAGTAGTTTTCTCCAAGTTTGCATAGTATCATAGAACTTGGCTGGTATTTTTTAAATGTATATCATCTTAATCCTAGCCCTGATTTGCTTGCTGAGGTGCAGACTATTTTCCCTTTCCTTTGACTAGATGACAGACTCCTCCCAGCCCCTTTCCAAACCAATTCCAACTGCAGCTTTATGATTTCTCTTTACCTTTTTCTCAACCCTAACCTTAATTTTCCCATGGAGCTATAGACAAGGCCTCTCAACCATTGTCCAGAGAAAAATTTCTTCCATCTCTGGGCTCTTTGTAGCCCCACTCTGTACTGAACACTACTTTCCAGATCCATTCCTAATGTAGCTCTGTTTCTCAATCATTTTTTCCATCTTTATCTCTTCTTCTTCACTTTCATTTGCAGATCCATAGAAAAGAATCCTTAGTCTTTGGCTGGAGGAAACATTTATTTAAGGCCAGATTTCCTGGTAGCCCCTACTTTGATTTGAGGGCCCCTTTTCTGCACCGTTCTCAACTATAGCTCGACGCTCTTATCTTTCTTTCTAACTCTTATGTTTTGGGGAAGCAAACGACAAGGTCAGAAAGCCATTAGCAAGTTGAAATATATGCCTTCTGGCAGAGCTCATGTCCATTTAGTAGTCCCTC
The DNA here is from genome assembly GCA_033558105.1 of Coccyzus lansbergi. Lineage (NCBI taxonomy): Eukaryota > Metazoa > Chordata > Aves > Cuculiformes > Coccyzidae > Coccyzus > Coccyzus lansbergi. Next base: position 4,382,079 of record JAUMJK010000046.1, read on the forward strand.
CCCATCCTCACTCCAAATCAGCTGCATGATTTCTCATTTTCATCCTTTCTAACCTAATCCTGGTTTTCCAGCGAGTAGGAGCCAGGGTCCCTCAGTCACTGAACTGGAAGAAAGACTTGTGTATTGGTTTTTCTGGTAACCTCTGCTTTCCCTTGGCACTTTCCAGACCACTAGAACTTCAGCTACTCACTTTGTCTTGTAATCCTAATTGTTTTAGGAAGCTGTACACTAGGTCCATCAGCTATTCTCCCACCCTAGATTTCTTGGCAGCCTTCATTTTTCTCACCCTCTTAAAATAAGATGTAATTGTAAGACAGTAATTATGTAAATAGTAACAATTAAAGATTACCCTATTTCTGATTATAACCTTTATAAAACTGTATGGCATTTCGTGATTACATTTGAAATGCATTACAAATGAAAACTGGTACCTTTAAATAGTTAACTTCTCCAAAGCCAACAAATAATTTCCAGTTTTTCTTTTTTGCAGATTTAAAGATCTGATACAAAAGTTTTTCCTAAGATGTCTGAACACTGCATGGTTCCTTGCCCTAGAATCCTATCTATCTTTTGTCCATTGGCAGGAGTAACTTACTAGGACTACTATTGTAAATGTTTTCAAGCATTCCTTACATTTATCCCATACTGTCATTTGCTGAGATCATTACCCAAATGATGATTTCAAATCAGTAGAAAGCAGAAGAATCTACTAGTCACTACTTGATGCTGATAGTTCTCCCTTGCTGTTCAGAGCAAAATTATCTCGTTTGGTAGAATGAGTCAGATATTCATTTGCTCATTGCAAATGGACAGCTTAGCATATGATCCTCCCTTAACGTGACACCTGTGTTTATATGAAGATACATACAAATTTAAAAATTCTTTCTCTTCTACACATAATCAACTAGTGAGAACTTTGTGAGAACTACAGTTTTAAATATTTAGTATATCTTTTACATTTTATCTTGGATGCTAAATTTAACTTGCTACCAAAAGTGTTTTCATACGTTAATGTAAAAAAGTGTTGATATAGCAGGGCCTGTACAGGACCCAGAGTCTTAGTGAGGACCTACCCTTCATCCATATGACAAAGTTTGCCTATCACCTTTTCAGAGGACTTGGTTTGGTGACCGTACATCTTTGCACAGTTTACATTCGTTTTCTCCACTTCTTCTTGTTTTTTCCCTTAACTTTCCTCCTGTGCGTTTTCTCAACCATGCAGTCAGCCTGCTTTATTTTATAAATGATATTCATAACTTCTTTAGGGTTATTCTTAGTGTCAGCAAAAACAACAAACCATTTTAAAAGATCCACAATCAATTTCACGTTCTATAAAAATACTAAGTTGCATCCACAATCCTTTAAGTTGCTTTAAGTGAGATACCTTCTGACATTTCACAAAATTTTGTTTCAAATGTAAAACATTTCCCTCATGTCTTTTCAGCCTTAGTACTTAGGGCAAAATATCAAATTCCAAATACAGGAAACTCTTTAAGTGATCTTATATGTAAACTAGCGTCAACAAGCCTGGCTGGAGGTGGGGGAGATCCTGAGTACCTAATTCCAAATACTAGTTTTAGTTTTCAGTATGATAAATATTAAAGTATTTGATCTGAGGCCTACTTTAACAATGTAACTGCATTTTTTTCCACACTTCAGTCAAACTAGGCTTCAGTTACAGATTGTAGTTTTTGCTTTTTATGTTTTACTGTAATTCATGTAGGCTTGTTTCAGTCTATTAAAACTAACATTTGGGTTTGCTGTTTTAGAATTTGAAAGTCAAGTACGAAAAGTCAAATAGCACTTTTTTTTTTTTTTTTAAATGCAACAAACCAAACACAACACTGCTATTTATGTTAAAACAGTAATATTTAACAATTGACTTCTTGCAGTTGAATTGGCAATGATTATGGACCGTTTATATGGAGGTGTCTGCTATGCTGGCATTGATACAGACCCAGAGTTGAAGTATCCAAAAGGTGCTGGCAGAGTGGCTTTCTCCAATCAGCAGAGCTATATTGCTGCTATCAGTGCTCGCTTTGTCCAGCTCCAACATAATGACATTGATAAACGGGTGAGTAAAATAGCATGGAGCAGAGTGGTTATTACTCACAAAACCAGACAGAAATGAAAAACATCTTTATATTTATATTGGGTTGGAGAAGCCTGTAACCTCTGTTCTTCAGCTGATATTTGTTAATTATTTAAAAGCTTATTTAAGCAGCTAAAGCAGAGTGAAAAATACATCTTAAACATCTTAACTGTTTAACAATAAACCCAGAAAACAGTTGGTTGTAAGCTCACTTGCTTTTAATGTTGTTTTGAATTCTGAAGGTCAAACACATTTCTCAGCTTCTTTCTTCTCCTTTAGATGCTTGTTTATTGTGCATCAACAGCTTTGAGTTAGGGGCTATGTATATAACTTCTGGCATTTCTGCTACTATTAGGCAACATTTTCTGTTGGCAATATACATCTAAACTTGTGGTTCCTAAAACACAGGTTTATCATAACAGGTAATGCTGACCTCAGAAGTCTTGGGAATTATTTAACCAGAACCAGTTGCCAATAGATGCTTGATTGGCAAAAGGGAGAAAAATGAGATGGTTTTGTTCAGTCCATATGAAATTCTGGTTTCTAAAGGGCTGTTCAGAGATAGAGGGAATGTAATGTATTTACTGAAATCTGAGTTGAAAACGTTACTTAATTTCCATTATATTTATTTATCTTTAGACCTTCTGTCTTGCCCTCTTGAACACATGTGCAAATAACACTGATGTTCTTTGGGACTTGGCATTTAGAATTATTCAAAATAGCATACAGCGTGCACTGCTGCTTTGTATTTTTACAATAGGGATAGGTTGTTTTCTACTTAATCTAATATAAATTGCTTTATAAGAAGTCAACATGATGGATGTCTATTGTATGCATTATACATATAACAACACACAGCTGCACAGCCCAAGCTATTTTAATTTTGTCTTTAAAGTAGAAACTGAGCTTTTTGTTGAATTAGATGAGATCATGGAGTTATAAGTCCTCAAACTATTTTTCTATGGTGCTGCAAAACTTCATGATTTTAACTAAGACAAGGCTGTTCCTAAATATTTCTCTTTTTTTTCCTGAAAAGGTTTACAGAGAGGCTAAGAAGATTAATTCTGGAGTCTTAATCACAATGTTGAACCCCTTAAGGTTTTTATATCAACCATGCTTAAAAACTTGTGGGTTTTTTTCTCTAAGCTTTAGCATAGAGCCACAAATTATGCTAGCTGGTAGCTTTTTCCATCAGTCAATGCTTTTCCCAGATGATTGATGTATAATTTAAGTTTACCTAATTATATTTTATCAGTTTTTAAAGTAGGTTTATGTGTGAGTTTGAAGAAATATGAAGTCTCTTAATCAGTCCTAAAGTATACATTTTTAAACCTTATAGATTGAGCTCCCTGGGTTGTACAGCACACATTCTTCAAATTATTTCACTAGCAGCCAAAATAAAAAAAGGAGTAAGAGAGAGAGAGAGAATCTATTTCAGACCTGCACAATTCATGCCTTGGAAATGTGAGTAGGTAGGGATCTAGAGATGTGCTGGACACTGGACCTGCTTTCTTCCAGTTTCATTTGAGATAGCGCTGTTTTATTTTACATGATGCTTCTAATTTTAGTGGTAGGGCATCTGATATGCAAAATGGCAGTTATTCAGACTTGTTCCATGCAATACTAGTAGCACAGAGTAATTTAAAAATAAATAAATTGGTAGTTGTAGGTGTTCCATAGGCAAGAAATACAATTCACTATATAAGCTTCACTTTGAGTAGCATTTGTTGAAAAGTGATCAGGATAAGCTGAAGTAAAAATTCAGCATAAAGCTTTTTTGTTTAATATGTTTCTTATTTTTCAATTTAATATATCTTTCTGTGTTTCATTAATACTGTATGTATTTAAGCATAGTTATAGGAGTCAAGTTTTCCTTGCAGTATACAAAGTTCCAGATTAGTACTTGTGCAGTTACAGCAAAAGTATTTATACTAAAAGAACATGTAATTCCATATTTTTCTGTTTATTTTAATGTACTTAAACCACTTCATAAATCACAGAGTCATAAGAATTACACACGTATAAACTAATGATTTCCCCAGAATGAATAAACACTCAATTTAAAAGCATGGGCTTGCTTCTTGGGAACAGGCACACTGGAGAGAACTTGCACGTTGTCAACTTCTGTAAGAATATTGTTGCAAGTGCCTAGTTGTGCATTGAAATACTGCTGTGTTTGGCCCAAGTGTTTTAAAACCAAAAAGAATTCCAGTCCTAAGATGTTTATAACTGAGCGTAAGACAAAAGTCAGCAGCAATCCAGCCTATTTGTAATTGATGGCAAGGCCACAGCTGGAACAACTATGAAATCTTATGACATTTCTAGAGGTAAAAATCTTCAGGTAGTGATTTTTGCACACATAAGATGAAGTATTTAAAACAAATGCATTTAGTCTTGTTTCGTTTGAATCTTATTTTCATTTATTAGTCTGGTTCTGTATTTTGGGTTCTCAACAAAGAAACAAAGATAACTCTCTGGAAAAAAAACAAACCTGTGAAACTCACCAGGCCTCTGAAGTTTAGAAATATAAGGGTTTTTCCTCTATCATTTTTCTTCCTAAATGCTACTTTCTCATGCCCTGCCCCCATAACTGTGTTCACATCCCTTGAGGCTTTTTAGACAACAGCAAAATCCTTGGAGATACTATCTTTAGTGTGATTCCATCTTAGCACTTTCACTTACCTAACTTTTCCAAGAAATGTTTATGAGTAACCAAAGCACGTTCTTCTTTCTTGAGATTTTTCTGACACGTGAAGTGGTTGATATGAAAACTTAACTACTGGCCTCTTTGGGTTAATCCAGCATCAGCTTAAATCCTTCAAGAGAGTCAAAAGAATTATAATATTGTTATGTTATATTATACTTGGCAAAACTACGTGATCTTCTTACAGTAATTTTTCTTCTTCCTGGTGCAGGTGGAAGTGAAGCCATACGTGCTGGATGATCAGATGTGTGATGAATGCCAGGGCACTCGCTGTGGTGGAAAATTTGCTCCATTTTTCTGTGCCAATGTTACCTGTTTGCAGTATTACTGTGAATACTGCTGGGCAAGCATACACTCTCGTGCTGGGCGAGAGTTCCACAAACCACTTGTAAAGGAGGGAGGTGATCGGCCCCGCCACGTCCCGTTCCGCTGGAGCTGAACCCCAGGCCTCACCCAGCAACAAGTACTGGAGTAGATAAAATCGAGTGAAAAGAGAGCGCTGCCTCAGGGCTTAGTGTTCTGGAAATCTGTGCATTCGTCCTCGACTTTAATGAAGATATGGGTCTTTTTATTACTATTATTATTATTTACAGTCACATTACTGAACTCAGTGTCCAGTATAATACAAACCGGCAGAGTGTAACTGTACTGATTTTGCACTTTGATTCACACAAACATCTGCTTGGTACCTTAATTTCCTACACAAGACTTGTCACTAGTGACATTATGTAGACTGCCATTCTCATCAGCCTTCCCTGGGTTGATGTGTATGTGATGAAGATTTTTTTTATTATAATTATTTTTATTTTTAAACTGGAGCATGCACTTATTTTCAGAAATTTAGACTTGCCCCTAGCAGATGACTTACCAAAGGTAATATTCACAAGTAGGTGGCAGATGTAGCAAAAACTTAAACAAATATTCAGCAATCATTAGTTTGGGTCATTTAGAGTAGTAATAACCCTTAAAGAAAATAAGCATTTAGTTGCTCTCCATTTTGAATTGTAAGGATGATACCTCATAAGCTGGATCAGACTTTTTCTTTTGTTTTGCTGAGGGTTTTTTTTTTGTTTGTTTGTTTTATTGGTTTTTGGTTTCTGTTTTTTTTTTTTTTTTTTTTTGGTTAGGTCTTTTAGTGTTATGTAAATGTATGCTGCAATAGCTTTTGCTGCTATTAAAATGGTATTACTAATACCATAATACTCTATTCAGGCTAGGGTATCAATTAAAAAGTGAATATGTGATTAAAATAGTGATGGCTGCTGAAAGGAGATCAGTATAGCATACAGAAAAGCTTCCAAGGAAGGTCAATATTTTTTGACTGCATGTTTACTTAATCAGGTTGCTGCATGCAATAAATTTTATATATGTCTAATATAAAACCTGCCCACAATGCACAAATTATGAATCTACGTAGGCTACAAAATACTCAGTAACAAAAAAAAAAATTGATTACTGACTGGAGGAAGGCATGCCTCAGTAAATGTAATGCTTCTGAAATTAGGATCAGCCCATTACAGAATGACCTATATTACCACAAATATAAAAACTAGCTGTAGGATATTCTTAAAACAAATTTGTGGATGGTAGATGAAGTACTTTGCGGTGCTCTGTTATATATCGTGCAATTTATTTTATATAGTAAAGTGATTATGTCTAGTACTGTGATCAAACTTAACTGTTAAAGCCTCTGTATCCAACATTAACACATTTTTGACAGTTCCTAACAGGTACATAAACAGAAATGAGCTCTTAGTTACAATCTCTCTCCTAACGCTTGCATCATTTACGTAGCTGCAGACCTTGTCCAGAAAACCGAAGAGCTCATGCTAGCGTACATACACTACCGATTAGATAGTCTGTCAAACTAATAAACTAGGCACATTTAAGAAAGCTAGGGGAAAAAAAAGTGGTGCTAAAGAAATGTCTGCGTATAAAAGTAACATGCGATGTCTGCTCTGTGGATGTGGCGTTATCTCTCTAATCCCTGGATGTATCCTGTGAAGCTTGAATACAGTTAAGACCTGCTAACACAGTGGACATTTTTTTAGCATGAACTATGGGGCTGCAGATAGCGTATAAATATAAACACACTTGGTATACTAATGATTGTGAGAATGTGTACACTATTTGTTTTCTTTTTCCTCCTTTGTTTTTGCAGTTCTGGGGACAATCTGACTGGATATGACACCGCATAGTAGATTTTAATGTTCTGGGTTTTGTTTGTTGTGATGTCCTTGTTTGTGTCTAATTTAGTAAGCTGTTTTTCCCAATGTTTAGTTGTGAGTATTGGCTTTGAGAGGATTTTTTCTGTTTTTGGAAAAAAAAAAAAAAGAAAAATAGTTTTTTACTGGTTTAAAATGCTTATTATAATTATCCCTTTTGAAGTTACTTCTGGGCGTTTTTGTGATATTGCTTTTCCTAGCCCAGGTGTCTTTTTTTTGGTTTCTTTTTTTTTCATCTGTACAAGACATTTTGTTATGCACTACTTTTTCTATCTAGACAGTTTTCAACAGTTGGCTGATGATTTTTTTTAAAGAAAAAGGCATGCTTTCTGACTGACATGATCTTTTGCAATACCTCAATTTTGAAATATAGGAAAGAAAATGATATTTTCTAAGTAAGTTTATTCAGAAAAATATATATTAATTTAATTCTGCAAGAAAAATGATTTAACAGATGGGTAACTTTATTTTTTTCATGCTTATTTGAGTTTTTTTGAAAATGAAGAAGTTAGAGCTTTATAACTGTAATATTGAAAATCATAGCTAACCTACGGAAATCTACCTAATTATATGAAAGAAGTAAACCTTTTTGAAGAAATACCCCTCTTTCATGTAGAAAAATACCCCCAGAAAGAAAGAGAGAGAGAGAGAGAAACTGGAAAATGTACAATACAGCATAATGTTGGATTAAATCTAAAACAAAATCATCGTAAAGAACAGGTGTTAACACAAACTCCATTTGGTGCTGAAAGTTGTGAATAGAAGGTGAAAAAATATTTTCCCTTAATTTGTATATTTATAATCAAGTGTGATTATGCACGACTGACCAGAATTGTGAGAGTTCTTCTGTTTGTATTTTTTTAAAGAGAACTTTTTTTAGTTTATTAAATTATGACATGCTCCCTTTTGTTTTGTAAATGAATGTGCCCCTGAGTTGTTAATATGTTATATTAAAAGAGGGTCCTTCAAAAAAAGCTATTTTTTAAAATATGGAGTTCTGAACTGTAACTTGACTAAGAAGCCCCTGGGTACAACAGGTCCTATTGTGGCCTTTTCTGATGTGAGACTTGAACTAGTCGATTTTTTTGAAGGCTAACCTAACCTCGACTATTTGTTGTTATGTGCAATACTGTTTGTACTGTTTGTATAAAAAAAAGAAAAATGAAAAGAAAAAAGGCATAAATCTTTATTGCAGATTTATTTTCATTGCAGACTTTAGACATTGTGATTCACTAAAATCATTTTTCTACTGTCAAATATGTACCTTTTCTTCATGCTGGTATTTTTTCAATAGTAATGTAGCCTTTGTACTGAGACAAATTTTCATTGTTATTTTTAGAAAGATTTTTTGCTAAGAAAAAAATTAAACATATTTACATATTTTTCATTTTTATTTCGTATTTTCTTTAAGGAGTGCTTTCTCAACCATTAATATAGTTGTTTCTGGGAGAGACTTTCATATCTGGTCAATGTCATTAATATTATTTTGTATTTTTACTTGGAATAAATTAATTTTATGATGCTAATTCTTTAAAAGTTTATTTTTTTCATTTTCAGTTATTTTTGAAGCTAAAAATCTTTGTAATATTGTTACTAAAGTGTCTAGTTTTTTGAAATGCAAAGCTTTATGTATTAACTTGCTGATGTGGTTTACAATAGTGTGGCAATGATGAAAATGGTTGGTTATGTAAAGTGATTGGAAAATTGTAACAAAGAATTGGGCAATAAAATGACAGAATGAAGCAGAAAAAATGTGATATTTTGAAAAGCCTTTTCCTTTATCAAAATGATTTAGGGAGATAATAGGGATGTCACAGTACCAGTTCGCTGTCTAGATTTATACACCACCAGTGTTGATGAAATACTATTGCCATTATAAGGAACTAAATCTACTGAAACAATGGGTTTTTGACCCTGCCCATTCAGCATAATGCTCCATTACTTTTCTCATCATGAACTCAACAAACTCTCTTCAATAGTCTTAGATTGAACCTCCTAAAATATATATTCGTCATTGTATTTTGCCACCATGTTATTTATTTAATTAAATTGACCCTTTCCTACACAACTTACTTCCTGCATATGTTTGTCAGTGGCAGCATGGATCAGACTGCAGGTACCCACATCATTTTCTAACCACGTTACCACACAGTGTTGGTAACTGCCTAGTTAATGCAAAATAATGTCCGTCCGTTTCCTGGTAGCAATGCAGTAACCCATATTGCCACCCTGTCTGAACATCTGTTCAGCTTCTTTGTCTTTCTCCGTTCTTCTCTGCCTCTCTTGTGTCTTTGTCCTTTTTTTTTCTTTTCTATTGGCAATACCAAGTGCCAGCATCGAAACACCTTTCGCTTCACCTCCATTTACATCACCTTTGTTTCCCTATGCAGCCAGAAGAAACCCCTTCCTGAAGCCAGTGACTCTGTTCTGGCATCTAAAACAATCCAGACTAAAACTGGTGTTGCGTAAACAGGGCATACAATGACTTTCTCTAGACAAACAAATTACTTCAACAAGTTATCGATGACTTCTAGACTAACTTCCACTAGAACGTTAAAGTGACTCATCTGTAACTTGTGGAAAGAAATGTGTCCAGAGTTAGTCTATTGTGTATCCTCTGTGTGTTCAGTTCTGTAAGTAATGTATAGACTAGATCAAATAGTGAAGTAAAATTTAGACTCAAATTAGGTACTACTGGTTGGAATGTACACAAATTGCAAACCAAGGAGACTAAGGAATGAAGAGGGAATAAAAGAATTCCTGCTAAGTGGTACAAAGTTTATGCTTATATTTCTGCCTACATGCTTGTATTTTATAGCCTGCTAGCAAGGCATGGGCTAAAACAAATTGTATTGCAAATATGCAGTTAGCAAATAACTTTGCTGATTTCACTATCTGTTAGAGTAGTAAAAAAAAAAAAAAAAAGAAAAAAAGAAAAAAAAATAAAGGCGCTTAACTGGGAAAAGCTCCCATGTTAATATTTCAGTATTGTGACATCTCTACTTGCAAGGTATGAGTGAAAGATTAGTCACAGATTTGTAGAAATGTCTCTTTTGTTTAATCTGGCTTGTATGTAGTTGCTTTTATGCTAGTTTGTATGATGTCAGCTAAACCCTTTTTCTTTTCCTTCCTTTCTTTTTTTTTTAAAAAAAAAAACAGACCAACTTCGTAATCTCTGCTGCTATAGTGTTCTATCATACCACAGAGTATTTTATATTCATGTTAGTGACTACTCTATACCCCAAATGGGTAGCTGGTCAGAAATCACATTGGTCACATAATTCTGACGCGCTCAAATTTACATCAGAAAAAGTTCAGCAGTAAGTAGAAAACCAGGGTGCTAATAAGAGTTAATTTTGGCTTTTTTTTCCTGGATGCAATTCTGTTGGGGTATAAAGTATTAGATATTTGTAATTTTACTGTCAAAATAATGGACATAACTTTTAGAGTATTCACAGCTAAGATCTCTGTACTTGTTTTTCAACTAATTTTAAATGTACTGTATCTTTTATTACATGTTCTCTTAGATTGTTTTTGCTAGTAATTCTAACAAGGCTTCTTCCTTTTTGGCTTGGACTAATGCTTGTATGGAACTGCAGTACTGTGACTAAACATGGAGCTCAATGCTGCTATTGCTTACAACTGCTTAAACTTTGTAGTTTGGACTTTATTTTTTTTCTGTAATAACTTATTAAATATAGTTGTATGAAGTACTGATATTTGTCATCCTTTGCACATGCTAAGGAAATCCTGGGATGCGCATTATGGGAATGTAAACTAGCTACAACCCCCCCAAACCTTCTGTTGGAAAACTGCCTACACTAGATAAGGTTAAGCAAATAAGCACCTTACTTGCATGCACACAAACTATCTTTTCTAGTTTTTTATAATGCAGGTATACAGCCTACTTACGTTTTCTGTCTAAAAATAAAAACAGCCACTCTTGAGAAGACATTTATTATGCTAACTGGAAGGTAAATACAAAAGCATACACTATGGGAACATTTCTGAGACTGTACTTTTCCCCACCAAATGTGATAGCAAGTGCTTAAAGAAAAGGATCTCTTGATTTACTTTCTCTGAATGCAACAAAAATTGCTGGCTAAGTTACATTGCCTGTTTTTACTAGCCATTTAATAATGACTGCAGGTTAGAGATTAGACTGACGGGTTGAAAAAGGAAAAAGCACCACAACACTAGTGTCTAATGTTTTTTTATTTTAAGGATAGGATGCAGTTAAAGCTCAGTGATATGACTGTTTGGAAGGCTACAGAATACTTCTTGAAAAATTTTGATTTCTGCTGTGGCAGGGCAGGTGAAGACCACAAGAGCAGCACATGTTATTTGTCACTGCTTCCTTTCAGTATCCACATAAACGCAGCTCAACAGCCTGGCTGGAACTATCAGCACTTGAAATTACAGGCTGACTTCAGTATGTTATACTTAAACAGGAACTGCCTAGTACAACACTAGACATTAAATGCCCTTTGGAAACTACAGAAACAGCTGAGGAGCTGTACTGACTCAGCACTGTGCATGTTCCTTTAGCATGCAGAGTGCTGTGGTTCGGGTTATGCTATTTTATCCTAACATTACCACGTACAAGAGCTCGTGCATATGTAAGAAAAAACTTCAAATGCCAGAAAACAAAAGAGAGCACTCAAGTGTAGACTTGTTTTCAAACTGGTAGTAAATAACCACAACTCATGAGAATGGTCTGGTGACTGTTCTTTCAGGAGATGTGGTTTTGCAAGACAGTGACCTGCAATAGGCATTCTAGTAGCAAATAAATGTATAAGAACTTGTGGCATTCTGGTTATTTCAGAGTTACCTTTCAGAAAGGAGTTCTTATAAACACCTTTCAGTGAATGAGTGTTAAACTGCTTATTAAAACCTCTCTCAGAATCCATCTGGACAAAATCAGTCTGAGTTTACCTGCATCCTCTTTACAGAGAACAACTGTGGGAGGAAGCGCAGCCTCTCTGGAACTTCTAATCCCCCGTCCTTCTGTTACTGCATTACTGCTAAAGTAAACCATGCCACTTGTAAGGTACTGATACTGATTATTTTCCTTCTCCAGCATTTAACTCAGCCATTGCTTGCATTAAAAAAAGTTGCACTAATTTAATTTAAACCAATGCACTTAAGTAACTACAAAAGGCAGCACGGCCTCTTTCGCTTCTGGTTTGTTTCTATTACTTTTGCTAGGCTTAAACTGGATTAAAATAGCTACATATATGACTGTTAAAGCTTGTGTTTTAAACTTATTTAGGCATGCTTCTAAGCTAAATATTTTTGCACTCAAGGCACCAAAGCAAAATCACCCCTCATGCAGACCTGCTGGACCTCACATCTTGAAAGCCTAAGCCTGCTTTCTTCAGGTTTACCAAAACCTAAACAGTGGGAACATGGGCAGGAGAACTGCTGGATCAGCCAGAGGATGGGGTTTAAAACAAGCAATATGTTAAATATGTTCTCATAAAAATGTTGCTAGCTACGTGTAAAACCCTTACACCACACAGTCTTACTCTGAACACAGGACCAAGCTACATACGTCAGACACACACAAACTGTGCCTATTCAAATGAATTCTCTCTCCTCAGTGGTAAGCAAGGCTTTGCAAAGTTTATCTTGGGGTAACAACCTGTACCTACAGCAGTTTGAGAAGGAAACATGATGAAAGTCCAGAAATTTCATCCTTTTCCTGTTTTGGAAGTAGAAATAAAATATCAGCAAGTATAAAGTCCTATGGCAGGCCCTTGGAATTAGTTAGGACAAAGCTCATGCTACTCTACTCCTAGCACAGTCGTGTTCCAGAGTGGCCATAACAACCTCTCGAGCACTGTGGGCCCTTGGGGCTAAATCAGTAAAACAAGCTAACCGTTCTCTACTTTTAGGTAACTGAGTGATACTCATGTGCTGCTGCCTCCTAAAATGCCCTTCAATCTGCTGTCTACCCATTGCTTGTGCCAGTGTTTTTTCAACAGGGATATGTAAAGCTGCTTGTATCTCAACACTTGTGAAGTGTTCTTTAATCAAAGATCTACTGAGATTATCAAGGTGTTTCGATGTAATTTATTACCTGCAGGCTTAAACACAGAAAGCACTTGCAAACATATTTAAAGGACCGAGTTTCACATAAGGGAGAGCAGAGTGTGTTTCTCCTTAACTATCCAATAGCCTGAGTGATTGAAACACTTTGGATTTTAGAACTTCTTTTCTTTTCCAAATTTCCTGCACTGCAGAGCGAGAACAAAACCTTTTTGCTCGTGGCAGTAGCAACAATTCTATTTTGTGACACATGCTTTGGTTGCTACCAAGTGAAGAAATCCATTCTCTGGAACAGCATAAGCATAACCACTGAGGTAAATAAAAAAAAAAAATTATAAAAATGGTTGTTCATAAAATGACATGTAATGAGATAGTGATCTCTGATATACCTTCTTGACTTCCTTGCCAGCTTTAACATGTACTACAGATCCATTGGAGTAAAAGTTTGAATGCAATATGCAAAATAATTCTGAAAAGTACTGCCAAAAACATGGCAAAGATGTAACTTGTGTTCTCACATTTCCTCCAAGATCCTTGTCTTTCCAAGATACAAAAAAGGCTTCTAATCTCATTGTCAGACCACAGGGTGTGGTCTGAGTCAAATAAAAACCACATGAAAGTTTAAGAGAAGGGCAAAATCTTGTTCATACTGTAATGAATTGCTCCAGCTATGCCTTGTGCACATTGTTGGAGTCCTTCTGGTGTGAGAACTCACCATAGCGTTACCTGCAAACTTGCTGAGAGTACGCTCGATCTCACTGTCCATGTCATCAATGAAAATATTAAACAGCACTGGTCCCAGTACAGACCCCAGATAGACTCCTCTTGTCGTGGATCCCCATCTGGATGTCGAGCCATTGACCACTACCTGCTGAGTGTGACCATTCAACCAATTTCTTATCCACTAAACAGTCCACGCTCAATACAACTATGTGAAATTAGTTGCTAATCAAAATGATATGCAATATCAAAGTCCAAAAGAATGCATAAAAATGTAAGGGATAGAATATTGTTGCCACTAATTTGAAGTGAGAATTCCATATTACAGGCTTCAGTGGGATATCACTTCACTCAAAATTGTTTCAACTTTCACCCAGTTCTTCCTGGCTCCAGCTTTACAAAAAATATTAATGTTACTCTGGTTACTTACTTATGTTACAGTCTATCTAAACATCTCTAGCTTAGGAAATGCCTAATCATTGCTTTCTACACACTGACAAACTTGCTTAGTTGCACCTAACGACCTGTAAGTGAACACTAGTAAAGGTGGTGTGGGGAAGAATGGGGAAAGGTTAAGCAGTCCATTTTATCCACTTTTCATCTAGAAAATTTCAGTCACTCTGACAGAAATAAGTAGGAGTATTTGATACCCATTATAACATAAACTCACAAATAGGGCAGAAACCAGAACGAAGAGCTCAATCCTGCCAAGTAGGTGTCCAGACCATTCAATTAGTAAGTAATCCATTTACTCTCACCTTAGCCAAGAAAACCTTGATTTGTTTTTCATAAAGTGTAACAACAGAAAGCAAAAGTCTTCCTCCAGCTTCAAGTAACATAATGCAAGCCGACTCTACTGTCCACATATGTTCTACAGGTGCCTAACTCAAGGACGTGGATGATGCTCTGCCCACCACAAACTAAACGATAAAAAAAAAAAATCTAATTCAGAGCGAAAATGTTCTAGCACTTCAGAGTTTAGAGATGGAGGCAGAGAACTACCACTACTTTATGGCCTTGTAATGAAAGCACAACCTCCACAGCACATGGGTTATAAATATGACAAATTGTAAGCGTCTTCTTCCAATTAAAAGAAAGTAAAAGTTCACAGTTGTGATTCTGGGACACATTTTCCCCAATGATCAACCAGAAATTTGGTAACATTTTGTTCTGGAAAAATCCCTGAGGTACCAGGAAGTTTCACTGCTAATATTCCTTCAGCCACACTACTTCAATCACTGCTCTGGAAGGAACGTTAATAAAGACTGTGTAGCCAGAAGGCCAAAAAAATACCCACGGCTTACTGAGTCTGCAAATCTATACACCATTATGCAACTCAGTAACTCTTGTATCTAAATCACTGCTGTGAAATGGCTGATGATAGCTAATCCTCAGTAAAGCTAGGTGTCATAGGAAACAAAGAAAAAGGAAAACTAATGTAAAAATACATGGAATCCTCTGCATTTGTCAGGCTATCCACACAGAAAATACATTAAAAAAACCCCTGAAATTCATGTCCATCCTGTGAATCTGGGCTCTACTGTACAAAGCATACATAGAGCAAGTGTAGAAAGTAAGAAGAAAAGTGGCAAAGTGTAGGGTAGAATGAATCTCCCTTGTGGTGTAGCTTCGTGTTAGCACAATATCTGAGACATAATAAAGGTTTGTTCATAGAAACCGTAGTTTAGTGTACCTGTGACAGAGCAACTGCAGTCCTGAAGATGTCTGCCAATGCTTAAAAATAGGACAATGACTTCTGTTTGAAAAGGATTTTAAGGAACATCATACCTGTCCTTGATTTCTTATTTCTGAATGACATGTTAGCAACAGTGGCCTTTCCATTAAGGAGTGACACCAGACATGGGACAACACTACGTGACATGCTCCTTTTGCTCTTTGAAGTACTCTTCAAACTCACGCTCTCCTAACCTAATTTGAGTAGAATTTAGAACTATATTTATAGCAGCTTTTGCACTCTGGAAAAACTGCCTTCACTTGCAGAAATGACGTTCTCTAGTAATTAAGTTGTATATTATAAGCTGTGGTGTTGCCTCTGAGAAAAACAGTTTGGGCTAAGCCTATCTGCTTTAATCCTAATTATTATGGATCAACCTGTTCACTTGTGTTTCTGTCAAGTGTGAAGAGTTCACAGGGATTGGTTGTGTCAGTTCTTTTCACCAGGGTATTAAGCTGCATTCAAAATGCTGCAGGAGCTAATGCAGAGTCAGCAAGCAGCAGTGTCTTTCTATCAGAGTCCTTTTAAATTATGCTCTGAAGGAGGGATGTAACAGAAATAACATTATCCAGCAGTGAGCTCTTCGTATTAAATAGTCAAACTGAATCTTTGCCCAATTCCTGAGCCAATTCCAAATGCAGATTAGAAATTTGGGACTTGGGGGTGAGAATGTTGTCCTCCATTTTGTGATCTTTGCAGAAACTGGGCTGTGAGAACCCGTTAGTCCCAGGAAAGGGAGTCACTCTGCTGGAGAGTCACTCAGCTGCAACATACGAGTTTTGAAACCTTTGCCTTCTCATCTTCCTAAAGCTCAGTTTGTACAGCTGAGCCAGGGCCCATGTGACTGTGGGTCTGTCCAGCTCCTGCTAAAATGAGTCCTCTCTGGCTGTCTCCAGCACACATACTGTTCCCACAGACCGAGCCTGTCATCACCAGCTGCACCACCTGCTTGCACTCCTGGGGCCCTTCTGCATCTCCTCCTATTACCAAGCCAATTACTTGTTATAGCCTCATTCTGGCAGTGGGACAAGGCAATCAGGGAAGATGCGACTTCTCTCTGGATCTGAAGAACATGATATCCCTTCTGAGGCAGCAGAAGGTGACTGATACCACCTCTCTGTCTGTTCCACCTCTCCTCATGAGCACAGTCCCAGCCACGCTTTAGACCTCTACATACTACTCTCCTCAGATCACCCTCACTCTCGAGGATGAACAGAAGCCTTATTGCAGGACGGCATAGCTGCGGAAAGGAAAGAGCAATGTCAGGCTGTGCTGTCTGATGCAACCCACAGAGCTACACACTTCCATTTTTCTCTACAGAAGCCATGAAAATCTGTCATAAGCTGTACCCCACTTCTTTTTGCTCTGCTTGTTAATATTTGGGCTGCATCTGGTAAGAGCTGTGTATTTTCTGACAGAACTCCCCCAGCAACTTGTGGCTTTTCCCACTGCCTGGAGGAGGAGCTGAAGATGTGAAGGTCAGCTAAGATGTAGCCGGGAGGGTGGTCCCCAAGACTACAAGATACTCATCTAGCCAGACCATCTCTGATGTGAAGTTGCCTTCTGAAGGCAACTGAAGACTGGATGGCCCAGGCAGTACTGCAATTGCTTAGGAGCCGCCTCTCCTGATCAGCCAATGACCCCTGTAATTCCATGTCCCATCTCAGAGAACTGCCAGTCTCAAATACTTAAGCAGGAGGCAAAAAGAATTCTTATTCCGGCAACAGCGGAACTTGCCCCATAGGAGAATTGTGCAGGAATATGTCACAAGTCCCAGGAGATGAGAAAGGGTTTGATGCATATGTACGGCAGTGACGGTATGGTTTGGAAAACCTAAATCACTATAAGACATGTAAAAAAGGGCATGTGCCTCAGAGGTATAGACAATGCCAGTTTTGAAAACAAGAAACAGCTAAAGAAGTATTTAATTATAGAATCACAGAACAACCAGGTTGGAAGGGACCCATCGGATCTTCTAGTCCAACCATTCCTATCAAACGCTAAACCAAGTCCCTCAAGACCTCATCCAACCGTGTCTTAAACACCTCCAGGGAAGGTGACTCAACCACCTCCCTGAATGAAATAGCAAGTAATGAATAAATAATGAAATAGCAAGTAACTTTACTTGATACACTTTGGTGGTAAACAGCAACAGTACATCCTCACAGGAAAAACAAGTCTATTTCTTGCTTCAGCACACTCCCATTTTGACTGAGGCCAGGCTGGATAGTTAAAGAAGTTCAAAGACTTTACACGAAAAAATTCCCAATGCCAATGCAAAAGCAATTCCTTTTCTAACATACCTCTTCATATCTATATTGCCCTATTCAGGTTTTGTAAATTTCTTAACTTTGTGGAATAAATGCCCAACTTTATAAAAGCTATTGTGTAAAATTTTTGCTAATTAGCTGGTTTGCATTTTCATGCAATCTAGCTAATGAATATCAGCTTTAGCAATATGTTTTGCATAGCCTCTCAAAGTTAACCATAGGGTGTTTATTCCCTTCAAGTTATCTATCCAGTCTGTAAATGATAGGTCCTCACAGAATGGTAGCTAAAGCAGACTTGCTGTCTGTGCTGACAGAGCAAAGCAGGCTACCGCTTTTCTACCACAACAGAGTAAAGCAGAAACACTGTTAAATTTGGAGGAAGACTCCTGGGAGCCAAGATCTGAACAGCTATAGGAGCCAGAAATTCCCCAGTTGCAAAGCACTTAAACACAAGCCCGACTGACTGGAATTACTTGTGTGCTTAAAATTGCATACGCACTGAAGTAATTGCCAAACTGGGGCCAATGGCTATATCTGAAATGCTGAGCCAAAGTATTCCCTACCCCAGCACTTACCAATGTTGCTGCTGTTGAACCTGCACAAAGACCAATGTCATTAATACGTTACTGAAGCCCTTGACTGAAAGGCCATGAAGGACTAGGTGCTAAACATTAAACTAGACATTTGTTGACCTGGGCATAGATCATATGGCCGTATTGGTAGTACATCGAAGCCAAATGCAACCTGTAAAGAAAGGAGGTGGCCAGTAATCCTTTCAGATTTTCTGCACAGCTGTGTCCATGCTTTCAAAACACAATCTAATGACATCCAGGTCAAGCAGATGCCATATCCAGCTCCTGAATGAGGACAGGAATCTCAGACTGAAGGGAATTCCTCCAGTTTGCTGTCTGTTGAGCCTTTCACCTGTGTTTACTTCTGATTGATGTAGTGACACTCCATCAAAATGGTTTCTAAGAATACCATATGCATCGCTTAGAGTGCCACATAATTCAGGGCTGAGCAACACAGTACAGGGAATTAACCCTTTATTACCATTTGTATCTCTTGGAAGATTGAGACATTAATTCAGCTACTCATTTCAGAGGAAAAAATCTAGTATCTGCCCTGTTTAAAATCAGGTGGGTAGGTGAAAATTCAGGGTTGGCAGATGAAGCAGACGATAAATTGCAGGCAGAGAGACTGCACATAGGATTCAGGATATTCTCTGGCATGATCCTACTTATGAACAGCCAACGTGAATTCTTCCTTCTGTCAGTAGAGGAGAAATAAGTGAAACACAGAGACAGTGTCTGAGGTCACACCTGCAAATGCCTTTGAAGGTGAAATTGTTGATGTGGAAAATCTTTTGTACTTCCTTAATCATATTTCACTGTAGGGCCAAACTGAAAAACTAAAAAAGGATGTAATTAAGAATAAAAGTCCAAACTGTTCCTTAAAACTCCTACTCAGCTGCTTCATAACCTTGAAGCTGTCTGAACTCTGTCTGCCCAAAGCTGCCTAAAGCTGCCTTTGTGCAGACCCAGAATTGCTGGCAAAGAAAAGCAGGTCAGTCAGTACCTGCCTAAACAGAACCAAAACCCAAAGAGCAAGTGCTCTTATAGACCTCCATTGTCCACTTTCATTTCATATCAGCAAGCCAGAAGCTGTACCCTCCATCTTTTCTCACCATTCATCAGAAGAGTTTCAGTTTTATATTGACATATTAAGGAAGAAAGAAAAAAAATTGCTGACTGCAAGGGACACAGGTGTAATTTCCAAGTGACATTCCCACATGCTAAAGAAGGGCAAGATCCCAAATGTGCTGCTGTCCATACCATTTCCTGTCAGCTAACTCCAGAAAAGTGTCATTGTCAAGTATGAAAGCATCTAACTGCCTCTGACACTGTGTAGGTTCAGGATTCTCCAACTACCTGACATATCTAACGGCCTATACAGATGCACTTAACTTCCTGGGCTTATGAGATATTGCCCGCATCTATATGCAACGTAGGCAAGTGAACAAGGATCCTGCCTTGAGGACTGACAGCTCTACTGACCAAGTTCTGTGTCTCAAATAATTACAGCTACTAGGAATGCATGTTAACGTACTAGAAGGTGAATCAGAACAATCCACTGTGACAAAACCAATAGCCTATCTAAACCTGGGCTGCTCCCATGACAGCAATATACTCTCTGATTACAGAGAACATATAGGCAGCCACATATCTTGTGAGTGAAAACACACACCCCACAACACTTGGGTTGCACCTGTGGAATAATTAGTGACATTACTTACATTAAAAGCAACTTGTACGCCAGAAGTGGGGTGAAACAAACTGTATATACTCTACCTGTGCTTAAATATGCTTCTGTGATTACCTTGGTTGCTTTAATTAACACTATTTTGTGGGACTTCCTTTAGCTTTAAAACCAAAAAATTAGAAGCCAAAGTAATTTCAACAGTGATTGTCTTTGCAGGTGCTCTTAATTGCAGCCTGGCACCAAATCAGTGAGAAGGAATTTCTAACTACACCTGCAAGATCAGGGCTGACATATATCTATGCATGTTCACTTGCTGTGTCTTCTACTGCTGGTCACGGTTAAGAGGTTTCCACAACCTTGATACTCAGCCCTACATGTTCCACCCAGCATACAGATATCAATAGGTCTTGTCTGATTTTCAGTCATATACAATCTAACCAATCACAATCCACCTCCTTCAATCTGCCACAACTGCACAAGTATTTTGAACATTTATAATATTTGCAAAAATTCCCAGCCTCCTCCTTTCCAAGACAATATTAATCAGTAGACAGCTAAGAGTGGCAAAAGTTCCTCCTTCTCAGGCCAATTCATAATTTTCCATTCAAAGCCCATGCTGTCAATTGTCTTTGAAAGTATTTCAGTTTCATCAGTGTCTAAAAGCCTCAAAGTAAAGCAGCACTTTATTTGGCCTTGCATTACATAAAGCACAGACACAGATTCTGTCCTGAAGTGCTTTCAGTCTAAGTAGGCAAAACCCATAGAGCACATAAAAGGAACAGAAGGACTGAAAATAAGTGACTTGTTTGAGATCATACAGCAAGCAAGTCAGGAATGTGTTGGTCTCACTTGTAATAATCAATAAACTCAGCCCTTTTTTCAAAAGAAAAAAGTAATCAGTGCGATGATCTATTTCTGTCTCCAGTGTAGAAAACACTTATTGGTGCCTATTAATGTTGATAGTTGACAACTACAGGGATTTCAAAAGCTTTAATTGCTGGTTCTTTCCTGCTGCATAAAGACTCAGGATTGAAAGTCTGATCCCTGTTTGCAGGGAATGGGTTGGGTAGAGAGGTTATGCTTGTTTCACATTTAACTGGCTCCCTGCCCTCAGCACTAGATTTTATTAGGTCAATGCTTCAAAGATGTGCCTATGATGTCCAATAAAGACTATGGCAGCATTCAAACAAACCTTGTACTCAGAAAAGCACAATACAGAAGCTTCTTCTCAGAAATATCTCATTACATACACACTCATTTTCAACTGAGACTGAATTAGTCAGAACCTTTTCAATGTACTTATGTTAGCACTACAAACCCCTTTGGATTGCAAATCATTGTGGCAGAAGCGGGAAGAAAAGGCTTGTTCAGACATTAGGAACAATTCAGGCATCCAAGCTCACAACAGTTATGACTCAGTCTGGCTTGATTTCTGGTAGGCAGATTAAAATGCATTGTTAGTACCAAATAAAGCATGAAGAATAGTTTCGCCTTTGTCTGCCCCTCACACTGCTCAGCTGATAGAGCTGTAGAAGACCATCCCCCTGACTGGTGATACTGGTACTCTGGTACCTTCAGAAAGACAGTACCTTCAGCTTCTTGCTTACAAGGTTTTTATGATGAGACAGGGCTGGATTCAGTGGTGCAGAAGACTGTTTAGGTAGCTCTTAGCTTCACTTTATCTTCCCAAGTTCTAGGATGAATATAGTGAGATCATTCCTATTCTTCAGGTTGCTCTGATCCAATTGCTCTATTGAAGAAATTATAACAAAGGGGCAACCTTATTAGTGCATTTAATAGAGTCATAGAATAGTTTGGGCTAGAAGGGACCTTAAAGATCATCCAGTTCCAATCCCTTGCCGTGGGCAGGGACACGTCCTGCTACGTCGACTGCCCAAGGGGTCATTCAACCTGGCCTCAAACACCTCCGGGGATGAGGTATCTACAATGTCTAAATTCTAAAAGATGTAACTCTGCCCTCTGCATTAACTTTTTTTATTTTGCTTTATTCTTAGAAGAGCTAATGGGGCTGATTTCCTCACTGCAGGTCAAATTGCTGTAAGAATATCGTCTGTTCTTTGGCCCACTGGGCAGGATGCTGTGATCTTTTTGAAACAACAAGGATATTCTTAATTTACACTGAAAAGACACTTACTAGAAAATTATGTGATGTGATATCATTTGGGATAAACAAACTCCTTTCTGTCTGTTTTTTTCCTGTATCCACTAGACAGTGAAGCAAAGATTTTCCAACTGACTGTAGGTAAGTAGCAGCTACCTTACCAGGACTTTCTTTGCATTGTAGCCAAAGGAAGTTTTGCTTGACATTGATAAGTTGAATGGTTTGTGATGCAGAGACAGCATGAAATGCCAAACTACAATGAGCAGCCTGACACCCTTGCACACGCACACTCTTGGCTCTTCAAGATGCTTCAGTTTGGTTTGCTTTGTGGCACATCCACAGTCTAGTGAGTTGCACATCTCCACAATAACACTGCTGAACAAGCACTCTGGATAGTAACAAGAGAAACAGAAGGACCTGCACTGCCATTTGCCCCTGGTGCTCCAGCTCTGCTAGAAAAGGGACACGAGCTGTTCTCAGGTATTTGTGCTCTCTTATGCAACTAGGAAAAGGAGCATTTATTTCTGAATCCAGTCTTGGTCTAAGTGAGGCAAAAATATCACATTACTCAGAAAGGAAAAGTTACAGGCATATGAGAAATGACCTTTCTCTTTCTGCTTTCTCATTTCTCAAACACAGAATTTGCTTTTGAAACTTTAAATGCTGATGAGGAATTTTGTTTCCCAAATTTCTGGAGCAACATTCCTTCTTGCACTTCACACGCTCTATCAAATTTACCTAAAAACTTAATTACAATCTCTACAATCTGCATCACTAGATACTTCCTAAAACATACTTTATAGTGCGTGAAACAATTGCTGAAGGTTTGCAGAGTACTGGCAGATTAAATGATCCCCAACACTTTTTTCAACTCGGTAACTAACATAAATGTATGAAAGTGCCTTCTTTCTTGATATCACATTTCCGAGCGACCAATGGTGATTCCACAAGAATTTTTGTCAGCCATCCATAGGAAGCAATGAGGTAGGACTCAGCATTGCCAACTCCCAAACATTTAGAGGAATGTTTCTTACTGCACTACCCCAGAATAAAGATCTCTGCTAGAATCTACAAGAATTTTTTACACAAGATCCTTGAATTTCCAGCTATAATTCTGGCACTCATATGGCCAGATGGAAGTCTGAAAACTGCCTAACATTTTTGTTATTTTGTGAACTGCTTTAGTTTAAAACTGACGGCTGATCCTAATGGAAGTATGGGCTGGGCTATGTGGAAAAAGTAAAAAACCCACTGTCTCTGCTGTAAACCCCCTTGCATCCCTGCTACAAAACATTATTCTAGTGGCTTTCTTAAGGTATAGTGTATTTCTAGTCATAGACAGATCTTGATGCTTTTCAGCTGCTTTGAATTTCTCTGAGTGCTGATATACAAAAAGTCATGATATATAAAGAAACTATGCATCTGAAATCTTTCAGTATGCAAGAGATCTAATTCTGTTATTGTGTCCTCAGCTTTAAATACTCTTAATTAGCAGCTGCATCCAATCTTTTAATGTCTGTAACATCATTTAGTTCTGAAGCCACATGCTGTTCAGATTGCCCTTCCGATTTTAATTTGAGTTAAATTAGGGTTTAACTTTTACTCATCTCCCAAGTTCTTCAGCTGTGACTAATCCTTACAGCTCAGTGATTTTGCTGGTGTTTTTACTTGTGCCATGCTGCTAGATTGCTCCTACCTGTCCTAACAAGCTCTCTGAGTGGGCCAACTGACAACTGTCAAAAAAAAAAAAATGAAAAGGAAAACAGCAACAAACTCTCTTAAGCTTAATTGAGTGGTGTGAGAAACAGGTTACCTCATCAGCTTTTGTAATTTTCAGGGATTAATTAAAGGATAATGTTTGCTGCAGAGGAGTTTATGAGGCAATAAATAGCTTTTGTGGCTGATTAAATGCCAAAACAAAGCTGATAAAGTCCTCTAATAATTTCAAAAGCCATTTGGTGCCTTGAATACATCCCTGCCATGGATGCAAGTCTTGCTACAAGACGGATCAGCAGCAGATTGAAGAAACACAGAGTTCTCCTTGCCTCTAAAACCAAGTAGATGTACAGATAAATTCATAAGGCATGCAATTCAGCCCCAAATCCAGGTTAGTCCTCCCTCATCAAGCAACAGACAAAATGCAGATGAAGATGATGATTGTGCTGTTTTACAAACACTTCAACAGTCCACAAGCCACTTCCTCAGGCCAAGCACCACCATTATGCCTGCAAGCCTGCAAAACCCTATCATACCCGTGAGCAAACCAATATAAGCTATGTAGAATGCAGTGTCCGTACTAGTATCCAATTTAATCTTGGGAACTGGTGAATGATTAGGTCCTCTCCTTCTGTGATATTTGAAGAACAGAACAAAAGGAAAAGGCAGTGAAGACTGCAGAGAACCTGCATCTGGCAGTACTTCAGGAGCCAAAAAAGATGGGAGGTCAAGATAACCCTGATTTTGAACCTTATATGGAAACTTCAAAGGAGGCCAGATGCCAATGAAATAGGGCAGGGGGCTGCTTTGCAGACTCAATAAAGGACTGTGGAGAGGATGCACAAGGGGGAGGACACCTGTTATAATTAGTATTGTGAAACAGGATTAATATGCATGATTTTTACAAGAAATGTAATACGTAAGTATATTTCGGTGTATAAATAACTGCTACTCATAACCATCAATATACATGCCAGGCAGATCAATCCTCTATGTATCTGATACCAAATTATAAGAATGCCTGTGTCTTAAGACCCCCAATAGGTGTTAAGAAGTTTTTTTATTTCAGTGACACTTATTCTCTGGCATCTCTAGCAGCAGCTGGGCAGTGTTGCTGCTGCAGGGGGAGAGGACTGCACTCCAACCCATCCCAGCCCTGGCTGTGAGGTGGGTTTGGTTTTTTGGGGGAGCCCAATAGCAAACCTAGGGGTGCGATGTAACAGGGGAGGGTGCTTTGAGGCCAGCTTGCACTGAGCAGCTGTCAGTGCCTCAGAGTGAGGTGGGGAGTTGCTGGGGTGGGCCTGCACTGTCCCTGAAAAACATTATGTTACCTGGAGCAGCTTTGCAGGCTTCTGGAAAAGTTGACTGGTGGGGCAGGGTACGCTCTTTGTGCTGCCCCATGGAAGCCACCATCCAGGCTGCCCCTGGCTCCACTGCCACCCACTCCCTGTGCCCCCGGTGCATGCTGGAGGAGGGGGAATGTGAGTGTTGAGATCTGAGAGCGAGTAGGGGACAGGTGGCGTTTCTGTTATTATTGTCATCATTGTATTATCATCATTGCAATTTTGTTTTGAGTATGAAGGATGGTGAATATATGAAGGCAACCCCAGCTGCTGCATCCTCACATGGGCCTTTGAGTCCACAGGTGAGAGTTGTGTAATACTCCTGCTCAAGTAGGAAGAGACCAGGGTGACGAATTCAAACCTCTTCCACAGCCCTACTGCGGTGGCTTTGGGACCTTTGACCACATCTGTCCTGAAGGGAAGAATACTGCACAGTGGGAACCAGACTGAGACAAGGACAATGGGCTGATGGCAAGTGCATCTCATGTCCCTCCCTCCTCCTTCACTTGCCCTGACCCCACACAGTCCCTATAAACTGTCATGGCATGGAGTTTTGTTGGGTTTTTTTCACTCTTCTTGCTTTGTTTGCTGCCTTGCTCTTCAGCTGATATATAATAGGCTTAGTCAAAGAATGCTGTAACTTGTAACTGCGAGAACACACAGTTCTGCATTTTATAAACAATAATTAATGACTGCTGACTGCATCAGCCATGAGAAGCCTGAAATACTGATCACATCTTTCAGCTCTTACCAGGGCAGTAAAGCAGAAGTATGAACTTTGAATTCTGCCAGATTGTCCTTTCCAGCTTGCAAATGAACTGAAAATTTAACTGATATGATGTCTAAGTGGGTGAGCATTAAATTAATTGTAAACAAAGACAAGTACTGGTGAGCCAGCATTGACTGTTATTTTAGTTAGTGCACATGATGCTTTTCCCTGCATTCTCTTGAAAACACATTCTCCTGAATATGAGTTCTGGCAGTATTTTGACTTTATGCATAGATACAAACTTTGCCTGTTTATGCAGTCATCCAAAGCTTCCCAAAAGACAGAAAATAGCACCTTGGTACTTTTCATTTGGTTGACAAGATTATTGTGCTTTGTGAGTGATGATACTTGCAAGATAGAGGTGCCAAGGGTGAACAGTTGCAAGCATCCCAGAAATATTTTATAACTTTGACTGAGATGTGGGCAGCATGGAGAAACAGATCAAAACACAGAGCAGCTTTTTCCTAAAGCTGTGTTTGTTTTGCTAGCACAGAGTCAAAAGTCAAACTTGCTCCTATGTGAAGCAGCTCTGATTTGGAAGAGAAGCAGGAATCTGAGTGCATTGTTTTCTGTGGGTTGATGATTTTTTAATGTCTTCCTTCTCTGGCTGTGGGAGAGATCACATACAATTCAACTGACTTTCTTCAAGCTGTGTTTACTGACTTGCAGAAGCAGTTAGAGTTGAACATCTGTGTTAGCTCTCCCCCTGGCTTATCCTTACAGATTTCTACTTGAAGGCTTTAGTTCTAGGATGCTAGTCAGTGCCTGATAATTAAATTGCTCAAAGTGCTCCATGAGTCATGTGAAACAGGGTCAGCATACATAAACACGTATCTGGAGGGAACAATATTTATTCAAAGAGAAGTAACACAGAAACAGTAGCAAAAAGCATACCAGAGTTAACCACTCAATTTACTTGCTGCCACTACGCTGATAAGTATTCCTGTTTTCTTGATGGGGTATCTAAGCAGCCAGCCTGCATAAACTGTGACATGTAATTACTCTGACACATGGGAAATCTCTGGCAGGCACAGATTTGGCACAGACAGCACAGCATCACCCTGCAAAGGCCCCAGGAACCAGAGGGTATTGGAGACATGGCCAGGATGTTCCGATAGCTCAGCTATTTCTGAGCCTCTGACTGAACAGCAGACCAGTTCAATTTGCTGTGTTCCTGGAACAGCCCTTTGGCTGGAGGCAACATGTTACTCTTCCTTCCTCCCCATTTTTACATTACACTCTTCCCTATTTTTCCAGGGGTTTTCATACGTGAGTCTGAACTTATGGGTTTGAAGTTGCAGCTCTCTGGCTCGAATTCCTTCCCCCATCTAAAATGGGAAATCAAGCATTAAATGTTTCCTTTAATATGTGGAATTTTCCACTTACAACTTGTTAAATTCTGGTCTGAATTTCACTTCAAAAGAAAACACTGCAGGTCATTATCTGTAAGATCATACGTTTGTTGATTACTTGCTAAATTAACAAGACACTGAACACTGAGTTAACTCTCCACATGTAGAGCTAAGAGAATAGCACACATTTTGAGAGTGTAACTTTTCCAAGGCTTAGGAGAAGGGGGAGAGAAGGGAAAGGAAAGATAACCTAACAAAGTTCCTAGATCCATGCTTGAGTTCCCTAGTGTTATCTGGTGTTAAATATTTTGTTTCTTCAGCTATCCTTTTCTTCCAGTTAAAGTACTCAAGATATGGCATAGTTTAGCATTAGAATTTGTATAGTCTTTCACATATTTATATGCTAAAATGGTGCCAGCATTTTAGTCAATGTAAATGCAGGCTTAGGCCTCTTTGTGCAAGCAGTGGGTGTGTTAATTTTTTCACAGAATCTCACGTTGTTAATCTGCACAGAAACTTCAGATTCTGAGAAACAGCCTCTTGTCCCATTCAGTTGTACATTCCCCGAGTTTATTGAGCAATCAGAGTAGATAGGGAGGTTCAGATTAGATATCAGAAATTTTTCACAGAAAGGCTCATCAGGCACTGGCAGAGGTTGCCCAGGCAGGTGGTAGAGTCACCATCATCCCTCGAGGTGCTTAAAAGACAGGTAAAGAAGGTGCTCAGGGATATCTTTTAGGGGCAGATAGAAATGGTTGGACTTGATGATCCAAGAGGTCTTTTCTAAGCTGGTGAGTCTAGGATCAGTGGTGTACTAGTCTAGAGAATTACAGTAGTGTGTGAGGAATAGCACAGCTGAAGTGATGATGGTTGAGGATGGCACCCCACACAGCTGGCAGGGCAGTATTAGCACTCAGAGAGGCATTTGGAGTCACTGAACTGGATGGGCTCCTACTGGCAAGAGAAAAAGCTATCAGAACTTACAGAAATTACCATCCTTGGCATAATGTAGCTTAAATATTTGCCCTGAAAGCTCCAACAGTTGTATTTCAAATGCATCTTCTTTTGTTAGTTGTCTTTGTTTTTCTTGGAAATGAATGTCCTTTTCAAACCTAACTTAGTGGCTGGTACACTTGTTGGTTAATAAGAAGCATCATTCCTGACCTTCTGAAGGGCTGAGCAAGTAGCCTCATTGTGTGATTGATGGGTATTCTCACAGGGGTATAGTGACAACACCCTCTGGGCTATTACAACATCTATGCCTGGAAAGATCTCCTTAAGAGTTTAACTTAACACGGCTCCATTGTGCAAGTGCTTTATGACCCCAGGCAGTCCCTCCATACTCTTGTTTGCTTAGTAAGATCCGTATTTTGTTTTCTTATTGTGTGCAGTACAATCTTAAGCCTTCACCGCACCTTTTACTGCTTAGAATCCAAAACTTCCTCTGAAAATGCCTACCCCCCACATACTGCCTGCTTCTGGTATACAGTATCCGAGTATCCTACTATCTGTTTTATAAATCCTTTGTGAGATGAGGAGGTGCTATTTCTTCTCCAAGCCTTGGCTCTCCTCAGTGAAAGTAGTAAAAAGACAAATCTATTAAACTTGAGTTCTTGACATCAAGCATCCAAGACCTATTTTTATACTAACTGCTCTGAGAATCAATAAATCATTGTTGTGAGACTTTGGCTTTAAGTGATGGGCCTCCTGGTCTTAACTCCTTTCAACCAGCAGTAATAGAGACCTTAACTTCACAGCAACCTGCATTTCATGAGACTTTCTTGAAAAGTCATTTAAATTGAAAAAGAAAGTACTAAATCTATTTCAAGTATTTTTACATAGCTCTTGATTATTGAAGCAGAACATTAAGTGTTTTGAAACATTGACGTTCATGTGTTCCAGTCTTTGTAGATGCAATGCTGGCTGGGTAAAACTTAAATAGAGATGTAAAGGTGCAAGTTCAGATGCCTGTGTCTACAAGAAGTTCATAAAAATGGCTTAACTTCAGCAAAGGACAGTTCTCTGCAATAAGAGATATAAACATGCATTTGTGGAATTCATTACAGATTAGCAGGTCCAAGTTTTTGGCATGAAACAATTTGTAGAACATTTGCACTACAGAAAGGCCCTTGTTCAGAGCGTGAATATAGTACAGCTCAATTTCCTCTTTGCACATGGTTACAGTGACTGAACAGTTATAAATATCTAAACTTGAGCAACAACTAAAGCAACATTAAAATGGTGGAGTACTGAAATATTTCACTTTCCTGAGCTATTCTTAAGATTTTGATTGCTTTTGGTACATGCAGTTGTTAATGTGAAGACACTAAGAGGGCAACAAAGCTCTAAATAACAGCTATATTTTGGACAATATAGTAATAAAGGAGAGGGAGAGCACTACAGAACTGGAAATCCTTCTCTACTTCAAAGGGCTACTGAATGAAGGTCTCTGAAAAATCAAAACTAAACCAGAACATAGTTCAACATCATATTTTAGTTGTTGGCCAAAAATAAAAATTTTAGCATCCCTCTGTTGGAAAGGGTGGTTTTCTCAGACACCTTCCTTTGTTGGGCAGAATCCCCCATTTCAGCCGAAGTTTGACTCTGATTTTGGCTGCCAGAGATGCAACTAAAGCTTCATTCCTGAATAAACACTGTAACCCAACGTATTTGGGCTGGACATTACGAAAACATTTTTCACAGAAAGGGTCATGGGGCACTGGAACAGGCTGCCCAGGGAGGTGGTTGATTCACCTTCCCTAGAGGTGTTAAAGGCATGGGTGGATGAGGTGCTAAGGGGTATGGTTTAGTGTTTGATAGGAACAGTTGGACTCAATGATCCAGTGGGTCTCTTCCAACCTGGTTAATTCTATGATTCTATACCACCAAAATTGCTGTGGGAAAGAATAATTGGGAACTAGTAAAACCATTAAAAGGAATGGAGCAAACAAATGCAGTTTCTGACAAATTCAAAGTTCATGTCTTTTACTGGGACACTGCAAGAATTCCGATGAATAATCATCTCCCCAAGAATTCTTATAGAGAGAGAGCTGCCCTTGACATAACTCACTTATGCTTGATTTAAAAGGATATAAAGCACATTCCTGCTTGGTTTGAAGAAAAAACTGCAGCTTTCAAGGTTTGGTTGACAAAGCAACTCGCCACTAGTCAGTTACTGCTACAGTCTTTAAGATTTCACACTTGCGCTATGACAATGCTGCATGCCTGGCTGTATTTATCATATTATTTGCCATTCGTAAGCAAGTTAATAAATGTATGTGGTTTCATCCTAGAAATTTTCCGTAATTCCTAACATGGCTTATATTGCCCTACTTCTTGGATTAAGACTTAATCAGAAAGATGTGATGATTGCTTTGTTATTCTTTAGAACTACAAAA
This sequence comes from Coccyzus lansbergi, assembly GCA_033558105.1. Classification (NCBI taxonomy): domain Eukaryota; kingdom Metazoa; phylum Chordata; class Aves; order Cuculiformes; family Coccyzidae; genus Coccyzus; species Coccyzus lansbergi. Next base: position 4,412,838 of record JAUMJK010000046.1, read on the forward strand.
GTGTAGTAAAATTTGTGTTACCACTAATAGCAAGTGTAAGGCATTAGCCTTTAAGTGTGGTAATTTTAAGGTAAAATGCAAGCTTTCTAGAAATAATAGGCACTTAGTACAAACTGAAACAAAAGACTGAATTTGAAGTAATTTCAGTTTAACTAAATGAGTACACATACCTTGGGTCTTCAGTGTCATTTTGATTTCAGTAGGCTTGAAAAAAAAAAAAAAAACACACAAAAAACCCAAACCAAAAATCTCAAAAACATTAGGCAGCAGGATTGAAACCACCCACAACAGTCATAACTATTTGCAAAAAAGAAACCAACTTCCTGCTTAAATGGATGCCAAAGACGTGGTGCATTGGGAAAGTCATACAAGAACTCACTCTGACAAGACTAACAGACGTTTCAGAAGGCATGTTTATGAAGGCTCTGTGCAGGCTTGCAGAAGATTTTTTTTCCATTTAGTTTCAAGTAGAATTTCAAACAGTCCTAGGATTCAGTTGAAAAACACCATTATGTATAATAGTTTCAAAACATTCTTCCAGCCCAGAATGTGGTCACCAGTAAGAGGTACTTAATTTTCATAAACCAGAAAGCTTTGAATCTGGGACTACATTTTGGAGGTCTTGCTTTGGTTACTATTGGTGTTCTTTTGATGCTATTAAGTAATGTAAATAGCCCAATAATTCAGTGCAAACTACATACTATGCACCAAGCCCTGGCTATTTATGGTTCCACTCACCAGTCACGGGTTTTGCAACATACAGTGACTGAACTTGCAGTCAATTCAAGGTTGAGGCTTTGTCTTCATTAGCAAATAATACACTGCAGTAGTGGCAGAGCTGTAGAGAAAGTGGTTGATGCTGAGAATCTGACATCCATGCGCTACCTTTGAAGTTTTTATTTCAGCCTAATTCTGGTCCAGCTGAACACCAATTAAACAAGTCAAAGGCAGTTAGAGGCATTCCAAGAGCACATTTCTTCCTTAAGTTTTCCTGTAACTGAATGCAGTTTGTGTATCAAGAACATGGCAAATGGTCTGTTAGCTTGGAAAGTGCAAAAAGTTGTTAGTTAAATATTAAGGTAACTAAAAATGTTTTTAGTATACTTAATGCAGTGTTCCTGCTGGCTTCCAGTTGAAAGCATTAACTTAGAGAACACTTAACATCAGTCAGTACATATAATAATCCTGAAACAATTACCATAGGTTCCGCTCCCCCCAGTTTCCCAGGTGCAGGAGTGCTTTTGATGTCATATCCAAGAGAGCCATCACTGAAAGCATTATGGTTGCATAGCAACATCAATGCGATAAATAACTGGTTTAAAGCAGTCCGTTGCAGTTTATTTCTTTTCCAACAGGAGCTGAACAGTTTCCTGCACTGCAACTAATAAAACTCAAAGAAAAACATATACAGCATTTTAAGACTAAATATCTTGTTATTTCTGGGCACTATCACCAAATCACTGCACCAATGTATCTTAAAGTACCCAGTATTCCAGCATTATAATTTCTCCACAAACACAACACCAAGTCCCATCATGTCTCTCCCCGACTTGGATTATTAAAAGCATAACAGGAAAGTTCTGCATATGCAGTAACATTATATATAGTAATCCAGCTGTAATTTCCAAAAGCATTAGTTTCTCACCTAATTAGCTACAGTGAGTCTTCTCTACAGAAAGACCTAAACAGACGTACACAACATACAAGTTGTATATTCCCAGTTTTTTATTTTTGTGGAATGCTAATTTAGTTACAATATGGCAGTTCATAACTACTGAAATGTGACATTAGTTCATTTCCAATGCTGCAGAACAGTCTTGATTTATATATATTGTTTTAAAACAATCTTATTTTACATGGTTGAGGTCTCTGGTGGTTTTTAAGCTCCAATGCTTATGGACACAGCAAGCTACAAACCTTAGGTTTTATATTTATACATATATTCTATGTATTCAGACAACTGCTGTAAGTTATCTATAATTTAATATTTATAAAAAGTGCACATACTGGTACATATGCACATCTAGAAACACACCTCTGCTACTGCCTCCCTTTTTATAAAAAGCTGTATAACATACAGCCATATTATTCTTGTTCATTGCTACTGAAGTCCTTTACTATCTTCGTTACACAATTTAAACTATTCAATTCCCTCAAACTGAATGTAGGTACTTCTACGTATATTTCCTCCTAAAGAAAAAACCTCCTCTCTATTCCTTTAAGAAGGTTTAAATCATGCATCAGTTAGTAAACAGTTACTTTAGCATGGATTTTAGAATCCTAGACAGTGTAAAATCTACTTTTGGAAAATGTCTGTCTGTATATTTAATTTCTTCTTTTAGTTACAAAAAATATATAGGATTGAAACATACTGAATACATGCATCTCTCAAAGTGGCTATATTCTAGCCTTATAGATAAATTAAAAAAGTACACCCCTGCTAACAGGATGCAAACATGGCCTCAAATAGGCCATTACCTGTATTTAATATAGCTCATTACATTAAAAATTTCAAGTCAGCTGTTCTCTCAAGATGGTGTCAAAAGACTGAAGAGCATATCATATTTATACTCAATTTACAAAGGTGGGTGCACACACCTAGTGCCTTATAATTATTCAATACTTTCAAGGCTTCTAGGCTTTGCCTCTGGTGATAGAAGTTCTGAATTGATCTGAATGAAAGTTTAAGTTGAAAATTACATTTAATACAACATAAAAGCAAGTTGTGTTTAAAAGAAAGATGTACACTGAACAACCTGAAGTACTCAAACAACTGTACAAAACTATTATGGATACAGAAAGAAATAATGGTGGACTTAACTTCAAACAGAAGTAACACTTGTTAACATATGTAAAAACTTGCTTTGTTTTATTATTCTACCAAGTAAGAATTTGCAGCCGTCCAGAACAAGTAAAATTCAAACCACCTCACAATGCTTACATTTAAAGTTCTTCTACACAGTGCAAACGTTTAAGACAGAATATCTTCCCCAGTGAAACAGATGGCACTACTTGGTGCCAGTTGTTTGAAGATTCTTCTTTCAATAAGTCTATTTACACATTAAGCTAAAGGTTCACTATATATGCTTTGAAGTTTGCTGAATATCAGCAGAAAAATAAGTGAACTAGCAGCAGCTGAATTATGAATATATGATGGTTACTTTAATGAATGCATAAAGTTTTCAAGATTGTATTCAGTGTCATACTGTTCTTGATCCCATAGTTCTCCAAGGTTTTCGAGTACTGATTTCATTGATGCTTTCCCAGAAGAGGAAGAGGTAGAGGTATCAGCTTTTTCAGTTTTTCCATCCTTCACAAAAGAGGAAAAAAAAAACATACAGACTAATGTTCTCCAGAATATACTGAATTGAGTCTGATGATTGTTTTGGGGAAATATCACTTCCTCCAGTTTTTTCAGAGCTGTCTACTGTTCATCATTTCAACTTAAAGGGTTGGTCTGATTAAATTCTACATTTCAAAGCAAGTTTTTCCCCAAGCTTACTCTATTTTGGTAAATATATATAAAAATGGTTTTTACCTTGTCAAGAGTGAACAGATCAAGAAGTTGTTCTGTTCCCATACTCTGCAGGCTTGTGTTTTCTTGGCTAATCACTGTATTTGCAATATTCATTTTGAATTTTTGGAGACCCATGATCTTCTCCTCCAGAGTTCCCCTTGTTATCAGGCGATAAACATTAACAACACGTTTCTGAAAGAAAAAAGAACACTTAGCTAAAAAATATCTTAAGAATTTGAGAAAGGATAACCTTATAACAGTCATCACAAACAGTATGAAAGCAGCTTGGCTTGGAGTTACCATCCAGTTATTGTACTCAGTAAGTCAGACTGACATCAGGTGAAAAGAATGCAACTATACCAGCAAATAAGAGGCAATTGCATCTGTTCTCAGGAAGTCAAGAATTTACCACTTTTTATGACTCTACAGAGACTAAGAGCAATCACTCTCTCAAAGTGCCACCCTGTGGGGCTTTCCCTTCAGTTCCTTGACTCAGGAGCATCTATTTCTCCACTGGAGGGTGATTCTTCACTGGCATCTCAGCAGCTCAGGAAATACAGAAGAAAAGGTATACCCAGGCAGGGATAAGATACAAGAGTACATACTACGACATCTGCTATTTGCAAGAAAGCAGTATGAATGCAAGCTCGGTGGGAAACCCTAGAAATCCCTTTTACTATATGCTACATCCTTATCCACATTTGAAGGAAGTGGAGTTCAGCAAGGGGAAAAAACAAAAAAAACCAAACAACTTAGGGGAAACTTTTTCACCTGTCCAATACGATGTGCCCGATCCATGGCTTGCAAATCTCTCATTGGATTCCAGTCATGTTCAACAAATACTACTGTATCAGCACCTGTTAAGTTAAGTCCCAACCCACCAACATGAGTGGTGAGCAAAAGAACATCTATAGATGGGTCGTTATTGAACCTGCATTCAAAAAAGTTAAGCACAGTAAGTTTCATTTAAACAATGAACTTACGAACCTCAACTGCTTCGAGGCAGACAAAAGAACAATTTTGTACCATAAAAATAACAGTTCATTACAGTTATCCTCATATTACTTATGAAGGGATATGCTTACCGTGAAACAATGGAATGCCTCTGGCCAGCAGGTATGCTACCATCTAGTCGTAAATAAGTGACTGAAGGTAACTGAGGTCTCAGAAGATCATGCTCCACTATATCCAGCATACTTTTAAGTTGACAGAAGATAAGTACTCTGTGCTGGGCCACTACAGCTTCTGTACCGCTTTCTGAAGAGCCACCATTCCCCAAACCACAGTCTAGCAGCAGCTTAAAGTGAAAGAACGTTAAAACATAACTCCAAAATGGCAATAGGTCTCATGAATATTAACAATGATGTGCTAGCATAAGTAGAAATAAGAAAATATAGACCACAGGAGGAAGTCTGTAAATGACAGTCACTTAAGTAATAACACAAAGTTTGGTTTCACTGTTGAACTACAAAAATTTTAGAGACAGAATAGTAACAGTCTTTGTTTTGCTTTATTTAGAAAATTTAAATTGTGTAATACAATTACCTTTATAAACATAAGTTTCCCATTTAATAAATAGGATGAAAGGTCTTTGGTAACATGAGGAATAGCAGAAAGAATAAAAGTATGGCAGCAAAAATTATGTAAACATCAGTATCTCGAAGCAAGCTTGGCTTCTCCCACTCTCCTCCTTGAATTAACAGCAGAAATGGGGCATATGACTAAATCCCCCCATACTCCATTTTGCTTGCTACTTAACTACTGTTTTACGATCAGTTTTAACCTTCATGAAATTTATACAATAAAATCTTCTAAACTAACATCAGTAGAGACACTAAGAAAATTAGCACAACATGTGAGTCTACTTACTTGTTTCAAAGCAGACAGCTTGGGTGCATGCTGGATATCTCGAAGAGACGAATTATGAGCTGCTAGCTGCTCTGTAATTCTTTTATATTCTGGATGTTGAGTTGTTAACACTAATGCTGGATGGTTGCACAGCTTCCGTAAGTATTGCAATGCCTGTATTTAGGAAATGAAGTTCAAATATGGGGTTAGCAACAATGTAGGTACAGAAAAAGAATAAAAAAGCCTGAGAAGTATAGTGGTCACTCAGACACACTCCACAGCTTTGATTTCAGCATATATTCTCATTCAAATAAAGTTGCACATTATTTTAATAAAATCTCTATTTCAAACAGTATCCAGTAACTGTCAGAAGAATGATCTTGGTTCCTGTTGCAGGAACAGTGCAAAGACTACCATTTCCCACACCTTCCTGTGAGTGTGGAATGCAGCAGACACAGGGGAGATTCGCTGAGCCTTTGAAAATTGTTACCAAGTAGCCAAAACAATCTGCAGTTCTGCAAGACCATGAAGATTCATAAATTCAGATCTAACCTTAAGTAAACTTTTTTTTGTTCATGTTTTATAATCTTGATTTTGTAGAACTGATGAGATGAAAATGAGTTCCTCGTTGCTTTGAAGTTCTGCACATTCAGTAATCAGTTTTTAATTGAGAACAAGACCCCCAAAATAACATGAGTTGAGCAGAACACGCTTAAATTTAAGACTGTTCAATATGACTTAAGACAAAAACATAACTTAAGCATAATTGCTATAACATCACATTCCAGGTAATTTGATCCAAAAATCAGTGGTTTTTTTTATTTGTATCCCACAACCACAAATGTGTAAGTTATTTTTATTTTAATTTCATTAAACCCAGAAATACATTTACCAGAAATAAAATGAAGTAGGTGGTAAAAATTACAGAAGAACTCTCTACCTGAAACACATGACCTGTAGCTTTAAGTTTTGGTTTTTCGGTTTCTTCATTCAGTGAAATTGAAGAAACTGTTTCATCGATATCGCATTTGGCACGAGACTTGGCAAAATCTTCATAAAGCTGAACCTGTAGATCAGGCCCCAGACAAAAGAATGAGTATGTTTTCCTGACAGAAGATGAATAGTCATTTCTAGAATTTAATTCTGAATTAAAATTTTAAGTTATCATAAATCAAGAAAGCTATTGTATATGTAGCATAAGTTCAGCATTAACAGTGGTATCTCTTATATTTTTTTTTTCTATCATTTTGGAAACTATTATTTAAACAGTGTGCAGAAGCCCAGATGTTGATCTTTTAGAATGGTGCTAGAAATTATGCTAAAGAAACACTAACGCAACTGGATGAAAATAAATTTTTAAACACATACTAGAAAAACTTTAATCCACCCAGAGAATGTCAGAGCTGACATCAGATTGACCCAGGAATACGGAATTGGTTCTTTGTGGTCTTAACTGTCCTGAAATAAAATCTAAGCTTCCAGACACTTTGAAAGCATACCTGTAGAGGACTGAGAATACAGTAATAATCTTGAATAATTTTGGGTGGAAGATCTTGCAGTACATCTTCTTTCATTCTCCTTAGCAGGAATGGTAGAACTTGGCGGTGTAGTGCTTCCATTGCAAGAACTCCTAGTAAAGGACACAGTATTTCAGAAAGGAAAAAAAGTAATTTTCAAAGATGTTCAGCTGCCCATCAATCTTTTACATTGGAACTCATAGCACTCTTTTCATTAAAAATTCTTAATTAAAGGAAGAGAAGAAGTTCACGGTTTAATGTTTGATCCTTACCAGCCTCTTGTTCTCGACTGGAGCTTCGGGCATCTCTGCTTGCCAATATCGGTTTGCCATAACGAGCTGCAAATTGGCGTTCAGTACCCAAAAATCCTGGCATAAGGAAGTCAAACAACGACCACAACTCCAAGACATTGTTCTGAACATAAAAGAAACACTTGTTAAATTATTTTCAAAATAATTAATTTTTACAAATTATCAGAAACATTTTCATACTTATTTTATACTGCCTATAAAACACTACAAACGCAACACTTTAGGCTCTTAAGCTCCTGGAACTTCGTAGTTTATTCATCAACTGAAGTTACAAGGTCACCTGTACATACACTTGAAACATAAATGCATCAAACACAGTAGAAAGTTTTAAGTCACACCCTGAGTTTTTGAACACAAAGCGCAAGATACAGTGGTCTCTGTCCTAGACACTCGACAAAGAAGTCATTAGAATAAAGCCCACAGTCTAGAGGTCTCACAGTCAAATTTCTTGCTAATTTCACTAGAGGCATGAGAAAATTCTCTCTCCCCTTCTCTGCCTTCTTCTTAAACAAGTAGTACAGGAAGTCTTGCTGCCAAGTTTTGAGCCCTGTTAGTGCCACAGATCTTGCACGCATTCCCATATATGTGGGTATGCTGGGAAAGAAAAAGGACTTGGTTCCAATTGCTTAGCAATTAAAAGCTCTTTTACAAGGTATAATTAGAATAAGACAACTGTGATAAAAAGCATAATAAAATGGATCACAAAATAGATCTCTTGCTTGTTTTCTACTACTCAGTGAATTCCTTCCAGGAAAGAAAAGCAGTTACCTGGATAGGTGTCCCAGAAAGAATTATCCTGTAATTTGCAGTCAGTTGTTTTACTGCTTTTGACAGCTTTGTCTTTCCATTTTTTATTACATGGCCTTCATCAAGAATGCAGTAATTAAACTTAATATTTCTAGAAAGGAAGAAGGTAGACTTAAGTAGCATTTAAAAGCCCAAGTTATTAAACACCCCCCCCAACCCAAAACAAACCAATTCTTACCTGAAAAAGTCAATGTCATTTCTTACTACATCATATGAAGCCACTATAAGATTGTGCCTTTTCACCTGGTGTTGTAATCTTAAGAAAAAAAGAGATCATAACTTAAGCATTCCTTACATATGTCATTTCAACATTTAAAGGTGCTATCACAAGTTTTACCATGCCCACACACTACGCTTCTGTAGCAGTAGTGAAGTAAAACAAAATTCAGCGTGATTTTACTCTACCCAAGTCATAAATGCAAAATCTATTACCTTGCTCTCTCAGTAGGAGGTCCCGTATAGTGCAAAGGATTAAGATATTCTTTTGAGCAAAATTTGCCCACTTCATCCACCCAGTGTCCTGTGAGCGTAGGTGGGCACACCACCAAGGAGGGAAGAGGAACACTGTCCACCAGTTTTGTTCTTGCATATTCCTGAGCCCTTTAAGAATATCAGAACAAGTAAAAAAAAAAAACCTGTTTTTCACATAACAATTGAGATTGGAAGGGACTCCTACTCAAGCAGGGGCATCTACAGCCAGTTGCCTACCACAGATAAAACCTATTATTAAAGTCACTATCACAGAACGTTATTTGTTTAAGCTTACCTGTGGCAATGATCACCTGCAAGAATGCAAATGGATTGTAAGGTTTTCCCTAAGCCCATGTCATCACAAAGAATCCCATGAAGTTTGTATTTATTGAGAAATGCCAACCAGTTCACTCCATCCTGAAATCAGAAAATAAAAAGACTGCTTCAGAAGTAAAAAATAGATTTTTGACTAGTTAAGCGTTACCTCAAACATCTCTTATGTTCTATCATCCATCAGTGCCCAACCGTGAGCTTGTTTATCATCATAAATGTATCCTCCCCACAACCTATTTGCTCAAAGCAGAAGGGAATAAAGGGAGAAACAGAAGTAGCCAAACAGCACAAAGAGACCTGGCCTTGCAGTGGTGAGCTGCTACTGTCAGCTAAAAAAAGACAGAATCCAGAAGGAGAAAAAAAAATCATGAATAGAAAAACAGTGTAAGTAGTTCCTTCTTTGCCCTAGAGTCCAAGATAAATACTGCACAGCTAAAACTAAACCAAAAACCAGAAACCCAGTACCCAAACAACTCCTACCTTTCTGTAGGACATTATCAGACTAGAACTTATTGCTCTTAAAATGAAAATAAAAGCTGTTACCTGCTGGTATTTTCTGAGTTCTGCTTTAATTGGTACTGGAATTTTATAGTTTTCCAGTTTTTTTCCATCCAATAATTGTTCCAGAAAGTGACGTTCTTTAGCTTTCATTCGGATTAATTCTTCAGACATGTTCGGTGGATCTGGTATACCAGCCTATGATAATGTTTTTGAAGCAGTAATGTAAGAGCTACAGGACTTCATTCTCACACAGACAATAAGAAACAAAACCCTATTCTAGCTTAGGCATTTTAAACAGGTGGCAAAGATCTGCAATCTTCTCAGTTGCATAAATCCAAATTCAGTAATATGCAAGGAATCAAACAAGTATCAACTCCGGTATTTTTAAGTTCACATATTTAATATAATTCAATACCCAATGCTGAACTCCCTTGACTGGAAAAGGAAGTCTTAAGGGAGCACTTGAGTAAGTGCAGAAAAGAAGCATAAACTCATCATGCCTAAGTATGCAACTAATAAAACAAATATTCTACATTTTTGAGATGCTCACTAAATTCTGTTAAAATTACTTAAAAAAAAAAAATCTAAGCTACACACGCTCCAGAAGATTATATTCAGATGTATATGAAGGGTACTGGTGTGAATGACACTGGAATGAACAGCAGCATGCCAGAAATTAATTTCTAGTTTGCTTGCTTGAAATGCTTTCAGCATTTCAGTGTAAGCATTCAGAAAGCACTCCAGCTAAGGCAGATTGGTAGTTAACAGATTCAAAGGCTCTATTATGCTAAATTAAAAATTAAGATACTAAACCTATTAAACTGACTTTTTTTTCTCATTAGAAACATGCAAATCAATTCTGAACTGTCTTCTATTACCATCTGCTGGTGAAAATAAGTTACTTAAAAGCCTTACAGTCTTCCAAGTGCAATATTAGAAATTATCTGAGGTATGCACATTGTAGGAGGAGTGAAAAGCAAATCTGTACCGAGTAAACACTACTTGATCCTAATCTTTTGCCCAAAGCTGGGGGTAAGTGTTTGGGTTTTTTTATTTTAAGAAGTAGGAATAAGTAACTGTACTTATTGTCACACTATTTTTATTACTGCTATTTAATTTTTTATCTTTTAGATCATTTTTAATTTATCTCTCTTGACCACATATACACCATCACACTTAGCTATGGAGAACACACATGTAACTCACAAGACTTTGAGCCAAAACTAGCAAAAGCAGCATTACATGCATAATTAATGAAAGTACACTTTAACTTCATGCACAGTTGAAATGAGTTTATGAGAAACTTAACTTTAATTTACAAAATTACTAACAGAGGGTCCAATTGTACATTATAAAGCACACATTTTCAAGTATGTTAGAGACGCAACGTCTATAAAACAAGCTACTTATTCAGCATTTAACATGCCAGAAGCTTGGACTCCACAGCTCATGAGAAAACAAATAGGACAGTTTATATATTCATATATGTACAACTTGAGCTTACCTCAAGAGGCATGAGTCTAATTAGCGTTGCAAAGCACTGAGTAGCCATGAAACGCACGCTGTCTGTCTGATCACTCATTCTACCCAGAACTGGAACCACCAGAAGAACAATGTATGGAACAATACCAACATCCAGCTGCTCCATTACACCTGGATCAGTTATTAAGGAAAGAGCTTTTAACAGTTCAGGATTGTCTGACATCAATATATACCCGGCAGATTTCACACTTTGTGTGACAAGAAAACACCTTAATTTATTTCATTCCTCCTCTCACTTTTTTCAGGTAACAGTTTTTCTTGCCTCAAATTATGCAGCTGCAAAGAGGTTTTTGCATTTTTGAATACTCAGGAAAAGATACATGCAAGAGCTTCAATTGCACCTTCTTGTTTGGTGTTGTCATCTATTGCACCCAACCAGGGTAGAACTTTCTCTAGAAAGACATTCATTGTTTCCATGGTAGCTATTTTGCTCATAACACCTACACAACGAGCAGCCATGTGTCTCACTGCAGTGCTGGGATGTTGAAGGCACATATAAAGATGAAGCAAATGCTGTATTAACTGAATAAAGGGAGTGGAAAAAAATTGTTAATGCAAATTATAAACAAATTACTGAATTATTATGAAGTTCATAGTCTTTTAAAGTCAATTTTCCCCCAAAGAATACTTGAAATGGCTTCTTATAAGATCTAATTGTTCAGAACAAAAAAAAAAAATGTGTTTCAGAAGCAAAACTCAATTGAACTTCGAACAAGTATGACTCCCTAATACAGTTCAAATCAAAAGCAACAAAACATTTAGGGTTTTAGTCAAAAAGCAAACTAAAGAAGCTCTTGATAACTAAGGAAATGTTTCACATTGGAGAAAATACAGTACTAAGTACTCAGAACTTTTTAGGAAAAAATAATCATTATTGGTTAAATACTGACACTTAGATTAAAGCATTCCTTGTGATTAGTAAATTTGCCTTACACACATCCCATACTTGTCTGGGCAGAAGAATTAACAATGTTGGGAGTCTTACTAACTATGTGACAAGGAAGATACACAGAAGAAAATTCACTTCTTAATGGGGTACATCGGTACATGCATGCCTGTCATCAACAGATATGTTTATGTTAGATAACTTGCGCAGTTAGTTTTTTCCTCGTGTGGAAATTTCTAAGTATTAGTTACAGTGAACCAATTCTACTCTCTGACACACTGCAATGTAGGTTTTTGGTTGTTTGGGGGTTTTTTTTGATACCAGTACACAGTATCAGCACCTCCAAAACTAATCTACACATTAACTACAAACCATGGGTATATTTATAAATGTGTGTATATATACACGTGTATAACAAAAATCTTTCCCTGTCATATGCTAAATTCATTCCAAATCACTTCAGTATTTTATTAAAATAGATAAGAAACAACTCCATATGTTCCATATGAATTTTCTCCACCTGCTCAGAACTCCACTTAGGCTCATCCTTTCCCACCATATCCTTTTGAGATAGTTCTGGCCTACTTACTCCTCACACCGGAACCTTTTTTTCTATTTTTATCATCCTTTTGCCTTTCTCCATGCCTCTTCCACTGCTACAAAAATTATTCTGAAGTACAGTACTGCAGATAGGATAGTTCTGTGAAAGTATCAGCTGAATGTAAAATACTGGTTTAAAAGAAGGAAAAGTTAAGAAACAGAACAAGAAAGTTGTCATTATGCCTGTATCTAGCCTAACTCCAGGATGTTTCCTATGTAGAATAGTCACGTCAAAGCCTGGAACTGCCCACAACATGTTAATACACTCAGTGGTGAACAAAAAGAAAAAAACCTAACCAAATCCAGTCTACTTGGGAATAACTGAGGTCTTCCATAATTTTCACATTTCCTGCACCAGGAGCCTGTCTGCTCTCAAGGTTTAGATGCAGAGTTAGAATAAAGCCAAACTGAGATGTTGATTTCAACGTAAAACAATAGCACAAAATTATTGTAACTCAAACTTCAAACACAACCTTCTTAGGGCATTTAATCCAGAGAAGGGTAGGCCAGATCTAAACTGTAGTAAGGTGGTTGCTTTTGTGGTTTACTCTACAACCTCTATAAACAAATAAAGAATTTAACATCCTCCAGGACACAGGAAAGAAAATTTTGAGGCCTAACAGTTTAACTGCTGAAAGTAGAAGGCTATGTCTTCAGTTTATCAAGACTAGGACACAGGATATGGAGAGCAGGCAGGCTAACAAGTGCAATAAAACCACCGTTTGAGCAAAATAAGAAAAATATTTAAAAAGAACCCTTGCAAAACAAAGATTTAAAACAGCAGCAATGAACAGACTTAATTGCTTCATAGAAAAGCTGCTTTGGGATATGATTACCAGAGGATGTAGTTGAGCATCCATCGAAGCTGCTGTTGTTTCAAAAACCTGTAAAGAATTTACTAGCTCCTGGGCAGGAGCATCTCCTCTTTCCAGTAAGGACTTTCGGTCTGTTAAAAACAGAAAAAGTATTCAATTTAAGCCTGACATATTGCACCAAATCTATCAACCCCATCAGCTTAAATGAGACGTGTAATTACCAAAATTATTTGTGTGAATGTTGTTCCTTAATGATCCAACCATAGCATCCCAGAGATGTGGCAACCCTGTTGCCATTTCAGCACCAAAATGTTTAGCTATGGTAGATAAGGCAAATTCGGCTCCTCTTCTCTGTACAACATAAGGTTTCTGAGCCTAGAATTAAGCAATTTAACAAAGCGGTGAGGACAACGACAGTTTTCAAGGAGGCCCCTATTCAATTCTGATTGTGTTTATAGTTACCTACAACAAATTTGCTGGACAATTCTTTCATAAAGGTAAAATCATGAATTTTTACTAGTATATTATTTAAATACTAAAGATTTGGAGATATATTTTTTACTGACATAGGCCCATTTCAGAAAGAAGCTTTCAAACTGGTTCCAGCTTCAGATCCTCAGATATAGGCAATATAAGACATCAAAACCAGCAGTACACTATCAAACCTTCCTAAAAGAAATACTTGACTCATTATTAAGCCCTCCTGCCCACCCTATTCTGAAAGAGGAATTGGTAACTATCACTTGAATAACCAAGAACAAAATCAACACTGTTTAGGAATCACAGTTCTGGGAGGATCTTACTAAGGCATGCTGAAGCGCAACAATGGAACAGTAACAAAGAAAATTCAGCATACCAAGTATGGAAATCACACATCCTAAAGCCAGTCATGTTTCAAATAGTGGTTTTAATGCTTCAGAACTTCCATTATGCATCAAGATGAGCAATTGTTTAATGGGACAGCCACAGTGCAGGTTACAAATCCATGCAAATGGATTTCCACATCAAGATATTCATATCTGTACTAAGTGTAAGGTATTTCAGCAGAATTAGTTTTCTTAATGACACACTAAAGAGTTAAAACATCATCATTAACTAACATATGCTGTTTGCATCACAAAATTTTGCGTCAACTGAATTCTCCCATGAAAAGATCCTGGACATTCCTATTAAATATATAATTTATATATACCAATTCCAGTGAACTCAAACTAACAGATGTGCAAGTTGCAAACCGAAATTTTTGACATTTACCTCATCAAGTTCTGTAGGAATGCCTCCACTGCTGCCAGTGGGGAGATCTGCAATTGGGGCTTTTGGAGCTTTTGGAGTAGGTCCTCGTCGACTTGTGATGGCAAATGCAGCTTTCTGATGTCTGTACAGTGTAATTATTCCCCTATGCTTAGTAACAGTATGATGCATCCCATCTTTATCAGAGTTGGGGCCTAAAGAAGGTAGAATAAACGACAGTTTAATCTGTAGTTTAAAACTACAGGTCATCTGCAAATTTCAGTGTCCTTTAAAAAAAAATGTCATGGTCCTCAGGGATGGAAAACTTAAGCACAGTTACTCTGTCAAACAGATTACAGATATGACAAGAAAATATATAAGTGTGCAAACTTAAAGTGTGCCATATATGTACTTCTTCAGCAAAAAATAAAAGTAACAAAACTTCAGTCAAATACAAAAAGTTGTGCACAATTGATTTTTACATATAAAACAGTACATCATGTTCTAAAATTTAAAGTTATGCTCTGTGTCTTTAGTAAAAGTTCAAGACCTCTACCATGACAATACCATATGCCATCAGTATCTTTAGATCTGTTTGTTTCTACTTATGCTTATCAGCTTCATTTTTAGTCAGACATGAATGTGCTTCTACAGAGACAAAAGGAAGTCACATTCATTTAAAAAACCAAAGGTTTTTAAAGGTCAAACCCTAAAGCAGGTTAAAATCTTTGAGTGTCAAGATTAATTTGCGTTGTTCATTCACTTCATATATTTTTATCAAGGGACAGTTAAAGAAAATCCATTATCACAGTATGCACAGCATTCTTTGGTCATTTCAAACACTGTCCTCAACTTTTATTATCTAATTATTAGCCTACAGAACACGATACAACTCAGCATTTTTTCATAACAGACTATGCTAAATTCCATACAGATTCAATCAAAAGCTTCATAACACATAAGTGAAATGTGATCATAAGCATGCAATAACTGAACAACAGTGAATAAGTATGAACTGGAACAACAGTTTTCTATACCTAAAGATCTGAAAACTACAAACATTATTTGTAAACTGTGACATTTACGATACCTAAATATTTACTAATAAATGAACACTCAACTGCCGGCATTTAAAAAACCACAACACAGACTCACTCAAATATGCATTTTAAGAATCCTGGCAGTCCCAGATATCATACCTTTTGAGTTTTCATGGCCACCCTGAGGCTGTGCAGGACATGCTGCTAGTGGGGTAAGATGTGGATCCACGCAGAGGGAGTTGCAGAGATTTTTTATAATCTTTGAGTTGGGACAAGGAGACCTTGTTGTGCACTGCTGAAGTAACTTTGCTATACATGAAGCCACATAGTTTTGTACAAGTGTATTCTCCTCTTTTTTGATAGCTTCCATTAGAGGTTTTATGACAGGATTTAATTTTTCTGGAAGTTGCTGCAAGTTCACAACTGCACATGCAGCAAATGTGTGGACACGCAGATGCAACACTTGCCATTCTTGATTCGTTTCTGTTACAGTCATTTGGACTTGCTGTCGTTTACTGTCCAACTGCTGTAGAACTTTAGAATTCAAAGTAAAGGATGATGTCACTTCATTGAAAACAGAAGTAACCTAATAAAAGAAAGAGTTAATCTGTTTTATTTACTGTATAATAGGATATCCTCTGGAAATCACAGTTCTCGTGGTAGAACACAAACCACTTAAACTGGAAATAACACCTCCACTTTTTCAGCAATAGCAAGAAATTCTCTAAAATGTAGTTTCTGGAATCTTGAACTGCAGCTCAAGGGGAAAACCAGGCATATAATCAACATTTCAAATCTAGTACTAGTTTACGTACTCCTCCAATTGTAGATCTACCTGCCAGATATATCCAGATATTCTGGTAATATTTATTAAGCATGTGTAATAATAATTGTAATAAGCAAAGGAAAATATCCTATGAATACAAGGGGTCAGAAAAGATATGCAAAGTCCAGAGCATGGTGGAGTTGTTTATAAGCTGGTTTTCTTTTGAGGAAAGAGGATGGGATAAAAATCTAAGGAAAAAGTTTGCACAACACAGTAGCTGGAGGGCTTGTCATATCCTGGCTCACTAGCATTGCTTTCACCTGTTTCTTGGGAAAGACTACAAGTTACATGGAATCATGGAAATGCTGAAGTTAGGAGCCTAACTAGTCTCTCAGTTGACTAGGTAAAGGAAAGGTGAGAGTATTAGTCTGAGGGGATTTTTTTTTTTTTGCCTTCTACTTATAGATGTTCAGGTCAAGTCTTCCATCTATCAGATTTGTAGTGCTTCATTCTCACATTCAAGAGTGTACCTGTCCTGATAAGACTGCCAAGCTGGCAACAGAGAAGAGTAAAGTGCTGCTCATCTTTTTTGCCTCAAGAGCTATCTTTTATTAGCACACTTAAATCTCAAAATATCAATGTTTAAAAAAAAATCCAACTGAACAAGCAGGAAAAAAACCACTTCAAAGCACATCTTGGGAGAAGTCAGTGGGAATTAGGTCTGGAATTTACATAATTTAGTAGTTTTTTGACAATAGTTTTGTGGGAGCTCCAGTCTGCTTTTTGTTCTTCTTACATTTGAACACTAAGAAAATTTCAACAGTGAAACTGAAATCTGTCTTTTTTTTCTCCCCTCCTGTTAAGTATCTACCTTGCATTTTAGTCAATTTCTGGCACAGTCTGTAAATACTGCAGTGGAAGGGGTACATGTTCCATACCTCATGTCAAAAGATGTGTAAAGTAACCACATTATTTCTGAAAGTTACCATCTGTATAATAATTATGCTGAAGACAAGAATAGATTTGACAGAAGGGCAGGCACTTCTACCTACCAGTTCATTAGCTTGATCTATTGTAAATACACTGCAGTTTACTCTGTTTCCAACGTCAATGTTTGCATCAGCTAACAGTGAGATAAGCTGTTTACATTCATTCTGCATCCGTGTAAAAGGAACAGCAATTTCATCATAATAGAGGTGTTCCGAAAGGACCCCAAGTAAACGAGGTTGCACACAAAGAGCCACAGTTGTACTCTCCTGTAACAGCAAAAGATGCAATTTGTATTTCCCAGAAATCAGGGGGGTTTTGTTCACTTTTAGGCACTAAAAGCACAATCTAACTCCAAAAATCCAGTCTCCAGAAGTACCATTAACATTTGTAACCCGGAATATTAAAGATTGACAAAACCTTCAGTCTGCCACTAGAACAGAAGTGATAGTGAATATAAGGAAGACAGTTGCATTAAAAGGAAACACTAGTCCTGGTAACGCACATCTTGAGAATAGACTTATTTGTAGAAATTGAACATATTTACTGATTCATAGTTACGACAATTGGCATTTAGCTATTAAGTAATGTATTCCCATTTTCTTTCCCATTTTAGTATTTATACATATAAATAGCATTTTAGCTCATTAACCAAAATTTCACCTAAAGCTAAGTGGCAGACGACAAGCTGTGCATTAAGGTAGTAAGCCAAACTTATTTTTGCTGCAGGAACATCCTACCTTTTGCAAGGCTGCCCACTCACAAATCACTAACGCAACACTAATCCTCTGCAAGGCTGATTTAGAATTCAAGTGGAAGAGCAGTAGTTGAGCTAATGATTCAGCTGGCTTTATTTCTTGAGTAACAGTATTTACACCTGGGTCACAAATACAGCAACAAAGTGCTCCCAGCAACCTGACAAAAGGAGAAAGAGCAGTCACTTAAAATTACTCTGCAATTAATAATTCAAATTGAACATGCCAAGAGTCCACATAATTAGATTTGCAAAAACACTATTGAGTAAAGATAAACAGCTTTTGATTTTTTTTTTTTTTCAGATTTTCAGTAAACTGACTTTGCTGCCATCATCCGAGCTCGCATGACAACATAATCCCTGGTTGCTGGATCTTCTGCAATGCTCTCTGCCCCAGCAATATATTCCTGAATTGCTTCCTTATTCTGGATTTGACCTTGACGCTGTTTAGCACCTGCCTTCTCCTGTGGGGAAAAAAAAGATGGGAAAGGTCAAAAGGGTCTGTAACAGAAAAGATGAATTCTTACTCCATACACTTCTAGCAATCATCATAACATGCACCAGTTAAGCTAAGCCTGAACATTTCTTCGATAACCAACTTCCTAAAGTAGTTAATCAGTGCAAATCACCTCTCCACTAGTAGCATCCTAGGGTTCTATTAAGCATATAATATGGTTCCTTCACTAATACTCAACACAACTGATAAACCGAGTCCACGCAGAGAAAAACAGAAAACCTCTTTCAGTATGTTTTCAGAAAAACACAATGCTTTTCCACTTAAGTCAGTCTTGCAAACAGATGGTTTTCAAACCACATAAATAATTCTTAGAATATTCATAGGGAGCATGCCACATGACAGAACTTAGAATTCTTGTGCCTAATCTGACAAGAACTATTCCGCTCTACAGAACTGAGGTTAAGATAGGTTACATTCAGAGTTGTAGAAAGGCACCACCACACCACTCCCCTCCAACACCTTTAAAATATGTCTATATACAGCTAATCAATTTCCTGCTTTCCCCAGAACAGCTGGTGAGCTCACATTTCACTTACTTTTGATCTGGTTTTTACTTCGAGCAACATATTTAAGTCAATAGGCAAATGAGATGGCTGCATCATTAAGCAGAGCCAGGCTCCCATCCATGGACAAGCAGCTGCAACCACATACTGTACAGATGCCTTGCTTAATAGTTCCAGCCACACCTTGAGAAAGAACCATAGTGTAAATCATAAAAGTTTGTACATGTTGATAAACTGTAGGAACCATCCTATTGTCTTTCACTCTATAGCAAAGTATCACAGACTGTGTTTCATGTCAACTATTTTGTAGTTAACCTATCTGCACAAATGTGCAGAGAATATGAAAGAGCAGGACACACAAACACTAAATAACTAGGCTGTAAGTTATGCAAATACCTTGTGAATAAGATCCAGAATTTCTTGGTTGCTTTCTAAGATACAAAATTGAAATATGTGCCTCAACATGTCTTGCAGAATTGGAGTCAGCCACGTTGACGAGTTCTGAAATAAGGACATCACATGATCAAGCAGATTCCACTACCTATCTTAATAAAACACTAACTACAATTCTTACCTGGTCTTGGGTAGACAGCAGTGTGAATAATGTTTCCAGTGCTGCTTTTCGCACAGAAGATATAGTGTGATGCAAGAACGGCCACACACGTGGGACCAAAACTGTGAGTGATTGCTGAATACTTGTACATGAAGGGGAGACAGAGGCAGTGACAGGGGAAAGAAAAAACAAATACACACAGAGCTAAGTTAATTTTGTTCATCATCAGTTAAAGTTCTATCCAAAAGAAAGTAAAAAATGAAAATACTACTGCACATGCTTGGCAATTTTTAGTGAAGATCATATTACTACTGCTCAAACATTAAGGTAGTTTGAGTCAGTATCTTTTTTCAGGAAAATACTGTTTTCTCTTACTGCTATAAAGAACTGGTTGATTCAAGCACACATTTTTACCATGTTGTTTCCCAGATTATACTTCAGGCTTTGTCTGGATTTGGGCAAAACCCAACTTCAGCAGAGACAGTCACACAGGATGAGAAAGATGAGATGTGGGAAACTATCTGCCTGAAGTGCAGATACTGTGAGTTGACCATGTTTATTATGAAAATTATTAACATAATGACGTGGAATTCCTTTAATTTTGCGGAGTCCTGGACAGAGAGGATCTTAGTATTATCGTCAACCAGTCAGAGATTTACTTATACTGTTGATGTGAATTTCTAAACTTGTAGCTTTCTTTAGAACAGTTCCAATATAAAAGTTCTACAGGTACATGCATATGTTTTAGTGTAAAAAATTTGCTCTCTTTGGAGTTTGTCAAAGAGCAGGCATCAAGAAGTTTGTGGGCAGAACCGCCATATGAATGGAACCAATATGCTTCATTAAAACAACCAAGATAAATGGGGAAGGTGGGAAGTCACATATAAACATGTCTAGTACCTTTTAATTACTTTGTTACTTTACTAAGGTAATGAAAATAGGAGCACTGTCCTAACCTTCACTTTAAGAAAACGTAAAATTAAAATACTGCTTTAAATCAAGCATCTCCTTGGCATGATTCAAAAGCAGTTTTGGTTGTTCTAATTTAAAAATAAATGAGCAGTCAAACCTGCAATACTGCAGCAATACTAATTAAAAAGTTACCTGCATTTGCGGACCTGAGGATAAGTCAGAAGCGAAGAGAGAAGGATCATGATGCTGTTTGTGGAAGCTGTCAAGTCATCCAACTCCAGAAGTGCATCCCACAAAGTATTGAGAATAAAAGGCACCTACACAAATAAGCAGAACAGGTTATCATACAAAAAAAAAAAAAAAAGGAAAATCCAAGTGCTGCCTTTAAGTGTCATTTTCTTCACTCAGACCAAAAGCGAACTTTTCAATCAGAAATGAGGAAAACAATTTGTTTACCTTCTGAGACTGAAGTTGGACCAGGCTTTCCACTACTGGTACTAAAGATGCTGCAGCAACAGCTCTGACATCATCATCCAGATCCTGGAGACCTTCAATTATTGCAGGCAACACTTTCGGCAATAAAGTGTTGATCATGTCCTGCCAAAAAGATCAAAAGCATTTTTTAAGTTTAAAAATCACATAAGGGCATGTCTTAGTTGTTTTAGGCATTAAGTGCATGAATAAAATCTGTCTGTTACTATGTAATAGAAGCTACAGGTCCAAGACTATAATCTAAATATTTTAAGTTACTACTCACAAAGTAAAACCTAGGTTATAAATTTGAATGAACTGTAACTCAGCTCAGTTTTGATGAAAACAAAGCAATGTTTGCAGAATAACACCACACACAGATTAAGCCTCTTGCAGGACTCTGCTCTGTTAACCTAACACACAAAAGTATTGTCAAAACTGAGCAACCCTCTACTTAAGTTTTGTGCAAGTAACTTATCAACTTACAATAGTACAAATTTGCTATATACTGGCAGATTTCTGCAATCTGGATGTAAAAACGCAGTCACACATCTCCTAACTCACATGAGACTGCAGTGCAAGTAAGCTTGTTTTATGGTACCTATCCTACTGCTCAGCCACATCCTCAACTTTAAGCAGAGCTTTTTGTTCCAAAGCTCTCTAATTTCTACCAGGGTTATTACCTGACGCACTGCCAAAGCGTACTTTATTCCCAGGAGACCACCATGTCTTACTTCCCACTGTTCCTGTGTGAGCAGCTTCAGGAGAACATCCACAGTTTTATGAACTCCAGTCTCATTCATGTGTTTCAATACTACACCCAAAGTCTGAGCACAAGTCTCACGTACTGGTGCTACCACCTAGTATGAAGTAAATGATAAAACAGATATTTCAGTATAAAATGTCTTGGAAAGAAACCAGTGAGTCAGATGACCAAAACTGCTATGCAAACAATATGAAATTTATTTATCAGTGACTTCGCAACAACTGTCTCTGAGCAGTTACAACAGGCACATGCAGTAACACTGTACAAATCAGTGATTCACTGCATCATTCTTCTGCAGAAGCCTGTGATCCACCTGTCCCCTCAGAGAGAAACTTACCTCATCTGAAACAAAGTCTCCAAATCTGTCCAATGCAAACACACAAAGAAGTCTAATAACCAAGTCTTCCAGCCACTCCTGATGCTGCTGAATCATCTGTAAAGAGAAAAATTAAACACTTTGACTAAAGTTATTTCTGATACCTTCACTTTAGCTAATATTTATAAGAGATGACAACATACACTCAAATTGACTGAATACAGTCATCCTGCACAGACAGTCAAGGCAAAAAGTCAGCACTAATTCAGTTCACATGGCTTATTACAACCATCATAATTAGTTTTTTAAAAACACACAGTACCTTTATCAAAGGCCAGAGAGTACCTTGTAAAGTATACATATTTTATCCCCACATAGCCCACAAGGATAAGGTCACTCAGATAAACCATCCTGACTAATGTCAACACATTCTAGGCAAGTCAATGCTTGAAGAATATTTACAAATAAACAAACTATGAAGTACTACTTTGTTGTTGGAGAGTCAGTGAAAGGAACAAGATCTAGACCACGCTTGACTTGAACCTCTGGCCCCTGCTAAATTAAGTCCCAATAACTCTGAATTTCAAAGCAAAAGTTCCATAAAAGCAGCACCTCAGCATCACCTTTCTCATTTCCATGGTTCACATACTAAATCACTAAATCCTTGACAACTGCAATTCTTATGAACACTACTTTCATCATATCACAGATTTCACATTCCCATACATATAAAAAATTATGGCCTGCATACAGTCCGCACAGCAACTTTTCAAACTAGCCTAGAGTATACATACTCTTTCCATGAATAGTTAAGAAACTGTTTAAAGTATCTTATCCCTGCAGCATGTGTTACTATTACCATGCAGCCTCCATTGAAGAAATACTCAGGAAAGCAAGGACAGATAGCAACTTGTGCTTTCCCTATGTAAAATTAAGTTGAAGTAGCTTGATTTACATTTCACAAGTGTATCTCCTCATTCTTCAATACTCTCCAAACCACAAGCTCTCCCAGTTACGTTTACAGCAAGGAAGTCAGTATGATTCTGGATGGGATTCACTATTAGTAAAGAAGCTATTATTTGTCAGAATATTTTAGAAGTGTTTTTCTTTTAAATAGATCTTTTAAATACTACTTCTCATAACAATAAAGCAAGCAGATCAACAGAATAACGTCACTATTTAAGTGAATAGAATTAAATGTTCTGAGACACTTGAGTTACATAAACAACTTGTCAATTTTGTTTCTGTGCACCCTCACTACAGCCTAAGAAATAGTATTTTCTAGTATGGAAGCCAGTATTTAATAGCTTTACACACCATCTACATATTAATGGCTGCTTGTACAGTAGTATTTTTTTTTTATACAAGCATTTTTAAAAGAACATTAACATTTCATCAGTATATACAGTGACTTCATCCAGATTATTCTGAGCAGGCAAATCTCATGGTTTATATTCCCCCAGATCAACCACCTCCTACAAAGCTTCTGTTTTCTGAACTTCATTAAAGTAACATGTTAAGTCTCCATGACTGGTAACTTACCTCTTCTAAAGAGCTATCTCCCATTTTACCACCACTTTTACCATGAGCTTTAAGTATCTCTCTCAGTCCAGTACCTGCACCATGTCGCACCTAGAAGTGAAATAAAAAGTCAATTTTAAAACACTTGGGAATACAAGACTAAAAACTACACTAGGTAACTGGAACAATTCTTCTTTACTCTCAATAGAGATGTTTCAAGTGCTGCAGAGCTAGTGGCAGACTTGTGTGGAAAGGGTAGTATTTTATTAGATCAAATCAAATACTTAAAATACTAACCTGTAACAAGACAAGCTGTTTTTCCTAAGTATTTGCCAGCTACAGAGAGGAGTAATTAAGAATTGTTTCTGTTCTCTAACACGTTGGCTATTGTTATTATGTTTGCAGTAATGTGGCTAAAGACAGTTTTCATTTAGTTTTACCTCACTGTGTTCTAAGGACAGTAGTTTTGAGGGAAAGAAGAATAAATTGCTGGGTTTAGTAAGTTTATAAGCTAAAGAAAAGCAATATTTTTATATTTCTTAGAACTTTCTATTCCTTTTTATATTATAATTATGTTTCTTCAGCAGATTTTGGATTCACAATGAATACTCTGGGGTCTGCAAATGAAGTTTATGTGAACCACTACTCTGTAGAGCTTACAAACCTGACTTGCTTGGCTAAATATTTAAACGTAAGTGCATAACATGTGATATGGGAAAGCAAATTATAGCCACTTAAATGTTCCCACCATAGAGCTCAACAAACTAGGAAGAATTTTGGAAATCACAAACCACCAGTGGAGACAGCCTAGTCTTAAAATCCTAATTGTTCATAATACACCAATAATTTGATCTAATTTGCTTATGAGCTAGGTTTTACCAGAGAGGAGGAAGGCCATGCTGGTTAGCTTCTCAGCCTCAGCAAATAGCAAGGCAGACAAGTGTATAAAGGAAGTGCCAGTTGTAGGATTGATCTGGTCTGACTTCAGCTGCCTCTAAGATAAGCAAGAAGTCTGAACTAGTCATCCAGGCTGTCTCTAGATATTAGAAGAAGGCGCCAGAGGGTCATTTTAAGCATTTTTGAGGTAGTTTAACTTGGTTTTCATCCAGAACACACCATAAAAACAATTCTATAGTGGTCTACTTGCTTAATTAATATGTGTGCACCCTACATCAAAGGTATTAAGAAAGTTACAAGAATGTCTGCAGTCCAGAGAACAAGTGTACTTCAGTTTCAGCTGCAAACACTCTGCTTTCAAGTAAGGTGAAGGCTATTAGCTCAGATGCAGTGACGTGCCACAAATAATTATCCTTTTTCAAGGCCCAAAATAACTGTGGTGACAGCATACGTTCTATCTCCACATTTCCAAGACTGAAGTCTGTATGGGCAGAGAGGACTTGCTATCACTGAAACTCTGCTACAAATACATTCAAGTATGTTATAGTTGGCATTAACATCTATTTTTTCAAAAGATTAACTTTTTAATTAAAAACTGAACTTAGTTGACAACAGTTATTTCCATCTTCTGCTCACAGAATAGAGAACATTGCCAGCTACTTCATATTTTCGCTTGGAACTGATACCAAAGTTCAGGGAAAATAGCATAAGGACTGAATAACAGGGTGAGCAGACCAGGTTTTGAAACTTGAAAGTAAGTTTTCTAGGCAACAAAATATATAGGTTTTGTACCTGGTATTTACTATCATCCTATAAACAAAACTAAAAGTTCCTTTTTATAAATTAAGAGAACTGATAATATGCAGTCTACTCCCCTTTTATCAATGGGGGAATTTTCCTTCCCTTTTTACTGGTTTAGCATTATTAAAAACATGCCACTTGTCAGAGACGGACTCTTCCAATATTCTTTAAACTTGATGAATCCAAGACTGTTTAAATTACAATATTTTTGAACATAGATTCATGTGCTTTCATTTAGCTTTAATTTCAATACTTCCAGAATTCTCACTTATCACTGTTTTCCTTATCTTTCCACTCTCAGGCTGAAAATACATTACACATCTGTTTTCATTTTCCCTTTTAGTGAGTCTTAAAAAAGACACTTCAATTCTCCAAAAGCACATCTGTCACAACTACGTAATTTGTATTTACAAGTAAAAAAATTTTGATATAAATCCTCTTAAGTTCTATGCATGCAGTTTTTGTTTTTGTTGAAGCCTTTTTAAACAAATCTAGTTATACCTTAGATACCACACGTCTTACCTCCCACGAAGGGTTAAAGAGATCATTGCACACTTCCTCACAAAAGCTTTCCAGAGGCCATTCATTTGTCTAAATTTAAAAAGTTACATATATATTAAGTATAAGATTCAAAGAGAAAGGGATAATGCAAAGGTTTCTTACATCGTAAGCCACTTAACACAGGGAGATAACAGATTATCAAAAGCTTAAACATTTCTTTGCTACAGGACAGAGCTGTAGAAAACAATCAACCATTTTCCCCACTTCAGGAACTTTGCTGATTGGCAATCGATCTTTTTTAAAAAGCTTATGAAGTTTGCCTGTTAGTAGCATAAACTCTTTATGCTGTGAAATTCAGACTCCTTTTTAGGAATCGCACTAAGGCAGAAAATTAAGTTTCTTATCCTCCTCAGTGATTCTCTAAGTTTATGAATGTCATCTTTAAAGAACAGAATAGGCAATACTGTTTGAAATTACACTATATAATCAAACTGGATCAATTAATCTAGCAATAAACAGCACCCCATTTCAAAACACATTCCACATTTTTGACAGTCTGAAGTGTATCCATTATCCCCAAGTATCCTAGAAGGAAACTAACATGGCTGTGGAAAAGAAGTTATGATACTAACATTAGTAAGTTCATACCATCAAAAAACTTCAAAGGTGAGTAACCAGTAGTATTCAAGCCAGCAGTTATTGTTAATATCTCAAATTAATTTTTTAATAGTAATCTCACAAATAAGAATTTAATCACTGAGCTATGCCTGGAAAGAGTTATTTTTGTAGAATACAGACTAAAGATAAAGCATCTTCAAATAAACTCCTATGCACAATTTGTATTCTGGTATAGCGTTTCTTACAAATTTTCAAATTTTCAGTCTATTGAAACATATGTCAATTTTTTCCAAGACTAAAATAAATTTTTAAATCTTAAACTACTAAAGAAAGGCTTAATTTAGAATTAGGCTCTAATTAAATTAAGGCAAAGATTAAATAAAGTGTACATGAACATTTAGATCAAATTATGGCTCAGTGTAATCCTATCATCTAAGTGTTTAGCACAGTTTTACAGTTTAATACCCAGGTCTGACACCTATAATCCACCTACTCAGGTTCACTTGGGTCACAAATTGCTACCAATGGATTAAATTTGTTTTCTTCCTCAATGCTGTACAGAGTTTGAAGCTCATTTGCATCATCACATATAGAAGTAAGTTGGCAATGGTATTCTTTATTCCATTTCTCTTGGTGCTAAAATGACTGAAGAACTCGGAAGCATAAAGGAGTTTTGCTTTACATTACTCTGCTAAAAAACTGAATAACTGTTCTTGCCAAGAGAAAAACGCCAGATCATACCTCTTCTGGAGCGTTTTCTACCAATGTTTTTGAGTCTGTGGCAGGCTGGTTGATGACAACACTTGCAACTTTTCTTCTCTTTTCTTCTGGTTCCCCATCAGTGCTATCATTACTGAGAATTAACAAGAATAAATTTATGAACTGATAGTATGCTTATGGGGCAGTAATTACTCCTACAACTGAAGTCCTCAAAGGCAGTGAAGTGTGGCAAGAATACAAAACAGATTTAACACCAAAATAGACAAAATAGGCAATAAGTTTACATGTAAAAAATTTCAGTGAGAAACAGCAGAATACTGTTCTAAATAGGCAAACTTCAGCCTTTTCCAAGAAATACAAAAATCCTTAAATATAATCAAGGAAAGATAATATAGTTTACTGCTTGTTATAAACACAGTGGGTACAATAAGTCACTACAAACTAAAGTGAGGAACACAACATGCTTTAGCAAATAATTTCTTCTTAAATCCCCTATTTTCATGCCTCATTTTTAAGCCATATATAACAGTGACAAACAACAAATTTCAACTGTAGCATCCCCTTACTTTGAGATTCCTCTGAAGATACATCTTTAACAAAATCCTACTGAGAATAAGCATGGAACAAATGTTTTACCATTAGCACACTCAGCACATAAAACAAAAACAGACTGAAGGAAGTTTTTCAACAGATAAATCAAATCACAATCTTGGCTTAACTGAAATAAAAGCAAACCAGTTTACTATTATACCTCTTCTCATTAGCTTCCACTGCATCTCTGGATCTTTGCTTTGCAAATAGCTTAGCCATTCTTTTGGCTTTATTCTTTTGTCTACTGCTCATACCAGCTCGAAATTCTGAGTCAATTAACTCCGCAGCCTGAAGAGTCTGAAAGAAGTAATTCATTGTCAATTCTTCTCACAATGAAGGTCCTGAAAAATCCTCAAATCCACATTGCTTTCAGCTTCCCCAACCCTCCATCATTACAAGTTCAGAGCAGCAGCTTGACATCTAACAATACTAACGGGCAACTATGTGGCACAGAATTCAGGAAGCTCAAGCCACCATATTAGACATTGATCATCACACTCAAAACAAAAACCATAACCACAGAAGAACAAGTAGAGCAAACCGACTGTATTACTGCTTGCAGTAAAACAGCCCGAGGTTTTACCTACAGGTTGTTTGTTTACTAGTGAAACTGAAGAAGGAGAATAGTCCAGATCTTCATCATTGAAGAGATCTTCAGTATTCATCCCAATTGCAGCACCCATATCTAAGCCAAGTTTCTTTTGTAACAGCTTCCTCTGCCGTGCTATCCTCTCTTTAGGATCAATTTCACCTAAAAGGTTTTTTTGAAAAAAAAAAAAAAAAAACCAAGAAAAAACATACATCACATTTCCAACCAGACATATTACTGAAGATCTGGTCAACAAAATAACATGAAAAAGCCAAAAGTTAAAGATTTATATTGTATTTGGTTAATACATCAATAAATTCTTTTAAACCAAGTCACAACTTCGCTGCTAATGAAACTACACTAGTACTTAAACAGTAATCAATTTTAAAGCAGAAAATAGCTCTCCTGAAATTCATTAAATTATACTTGGTCTACAGAAGTTTTAAAAAAAGTTATCCTCAATTTTTAGGAAGGTGCACTTTGAAAAAAGTAAATAAACACACTAAAAAAATAATCCAGCAACTGATTCAAGAACCAGCACTTTTCATGGAGCACATGCATCCTTGTGGGATCTGTTGGTTTTGGCAGTTTTGTATTTTGGGGTTTTTTTTCCCCATTCTGTTTCTTTTCCTCCTAAACTTCATCTTCTGTTGGGAAACAGGGCTAAGAAATAACAACCACCAATAAAACCACTCTAATGATATTTGATCCAATATCCTGCATTAAGCTATGTTGAATCTGAACCCATTTTCTTCAGAAACATTCTTCTTGTAAAATGCACTAGATTCAGGTGTCTCCTTTCCCTCTGCCCAAATACACTCCTGATTGCAATATAAACTGAAACCTAAGTACGATTTTCCAAGGGTGCCTAACTCTGTTAATCTTACCCTCAAGCTTCTTCGTGTCAGACAAGGCACAGTTAGAAGTTCACAGAAAGCTGTTACCAAGAATGCTGTGAAGCTTCACCACTAATTACTGAACACCTAAACCTTGGAACTGTTCACACTTACATTAAAAAAACCTGAGTATTTTAGTGTCAAAGTAGAGTAAACCTGCCAAGTAAATAAAAACTTGGAGACTGTATGACCCTCAGACTTTGATTTCTTTTTACACATGCAGTATGGAAACCAGTTAGGAGATAGGGGTTTTTTTGGTCAATGATCTGCACATAAACTTGTAGGTAGGTGATGAATATTAGCAACATTTTGTGGTATACACCAGGTTAGGCAGTAGTTAATTGTGTTTACACCAATCAGTATTTTTTCCCCCCAAACTGCATTTGACTAACAAGTAGAGAAATACTAACAACCTCCATGTGCTAGAAAATATTTTTACTTTCACAAGTTCATCTTAGGAACAGGTATCAAAGATTGCTAATTCCAAAGAGTATTTAGCTTGCTGTACATACACTCACACTGGTTACTTAGTTGAAAAGGAAAGCTGTTCCCAAATGCCAAAGAGAAAGCAGACTTTGTACATTTTCCCCACCAGTTACAAAAGGAATAACTAAAGATATTTTTAGTTTAATTTTTCTTACTTTCTGATATTATATTTTCTATTTATTTTCGTTCATGAAATTTACATGCAATCATCCAACACTAGGATAAATATCAGACTTCTATGAAATAAAGCATCCTACAGTGTCCTACCACGATGAGAGTGGTGAGGCACTGGCATAGGTTGCCCAAGGAAGTTGTGGATGCTGCCTCGGAGGTATTCAAGGCCAGGTCAGATAGGTCCTTGAGCAGCCTGATCTGGTAGGAGGTATCCTTGCTCATGGTAGCAGGGGATTGGACTTATATCTTTAAGGTCCTTTCCAACCCAAACAATTTTATGCTTCTATGATTCTATCTGATTTCTGAACAGATAAGGTTTGTTCAGAAGACATGAAACTTGTACATCCTAGCATACAACACGGCAAGCAGTAAAACAGCAGGAAGGTTTAACAGACAGGACACTGCTTAAGTGGCAGGAGCCATTGGTTCTGTTCCTTGCTAA
The DNA here is from genome assembly GCA_033558105.1 of Coccyzus lansbergi. Lineage (NCBI taxonomy): Eukaryota > Metazoa > Chordata > Aves > Cuculiformes > Coccyzidae > Coccyzus > Coccyzus lansbergi. The sequence continues at coordinate 4,443,037 of JAUMJK010000046.1, forward strand.
GCTACTCATGTTCTGTGGACAGTGAACATCTGAATCAGGGACAGATTTGAATCAGTTAGAACAGATTCTTCACTATAGCATAATTTCATTTGGTGCAGAAACTGGAAGACAGATTGGGATTAGAACAGGCAAGAATAGTAACAGCAAAAAAAGAATCTTAGAATGAAGTAATTCAATGCCACTATACTGATATAAAGTAATACTCAGCTAAAATCTTACAGAAAGATATCTGACAAGTGACTTGTAACAAAAGATATTACATAGGGACTGATATTTGACCTTCCAACTTTAACAGTTTTATCATAGTATTTTTCACACAATCCTTTTATATTTAAACCTTCAAGCTTTCAAATAAGCCACATCGTCCTACTGCATTTGGGAACATTTTAATGAAGAAGTAGTAGTGATAGTTCCTGCACCATATTTTTTTTTTTTTTTAAAAAAAAAAAAAAAAGCCCTTAATACTGCTGCTTCTGCTCCTTCCTTGAGGTTACCACTCTCTTCTTTCCCCCTGTACACACACTAACTCTGGTAAGAGAAAGAAACCAAAAAATATGCACCCCTAAAAAAACTATTTAATCTGAGAAAGATAAGATAAACCAATTATGCTGGGGAATATTTTTTGTTATTGCTCAGCATTCTGAGAAATCATGGGTGACTTGTCTCATAATACAACAAACGTTCAAGTCAGTAAGGTCTCTTGCCTGCAAGTAAAATAAAGATATACCTGATTTATCATCTTGGACTTCAAATTCAGCACCAGCAGATCCAAGAAGAGATGCACCATGTTTTAACAATCGACATATATCAAATCTGTCAAAACGCAACCGATCTGTTGAAGGTGAATCTTCCATAGGACTTTCTGAGCCTGGTTCTAGATAGGACATTGAAAATAATTTTAAGGACAACATGATGAATTTTGTGTTCAAAGTTCTAGCAAAAGATTAAGCAGAAGAAAGAAAGAAATTGTTTCTTATCAGTCATACAGCATCTTGATTCACTTTGTACCATTTTGCAAAGACAGATTGAAAAAGCTCACTTAAACACTTAATTGTATAGAAAATCTTAATGTTTTTCCCCTGGTAAATTTTGCTTTTTAAAATCTTGGGACACTGACATACCACTAAGTCTCTCCGTGCACACGGAGCCAACTTGCAGTTTTACCTGCATATGGCTCACAAATAGCTAACACTATACCCACAGCCAAAGCATCCCAGCTAGGGAGGCTGCAGAGTAGCCTTAAGCATGTGAAAAAGTCAGCTACCAAAGGCTGCTGAAGACCATTTATGAACTCTTGTCAATACAGTTGCGGGTACAGTACAGATTTGTTCCTCACAAGGTGTCTTAATACCTGGTTATGAATTCACTTCCAGTGTATTCCTTCCCCTCAACATTCAGATTAGCATGTTCTGTGACTATTAGTCATAGAATCATAGAACAACCAGGTTGGAAGAAACCCACCAGATCATCAGGTCCAACCATTCCTATCAAACACTAAACCAGGTTCCACAGGACCCCATCTACCCATGCCTTAAACACCTCCAGGGAAGGTGAATCAACCACCTCCCTGGGCAGCCTATTCCAATGTCCAATGACCCTTTCCGTGAAAAACTTCCTCCTAATCTCTAGCCTAAATCTCCCCTGACGGAGCTTGAGGCCATTCCCTCTTGTCCTGTCCCCTGGCACTTGGGAGAAGAGGCCAGCTCCCTCCTCTCTACAATCTCCTTTCAGGTAGTTGTAGAGAGCAATGAGGTCTCCTCTCAGCTTCCTCTTCTCCAGGCTAAACAACCCCAGCTCTCTCAGACGCTCCTCATAGGGCCTGTTCTCTAGCCCCTTCACCAGCTTTGTTGTTCTTCTCTGGACTCACTCCAGAGCCTCAACATCCTTCTTGTGGTGAGGGGCCCAGAACTCAACACAGGATTCAAGGAGTAGTCTCACCAGTGCTGAGTACAGAGGGAGAATAACCTCCCTGGACCTGCTGGTCACACCATTTCTGATACAAGCCAGGATGCCATTGGCCTTCTTGACCACCTGGGCACACTGCTGGCTCATGTTCAGTTGGCTGTCGACCAACACCCCCAGGTACCTCTCCTCCTGGCAGTTTTCCAGCCAGGCTTCTCACAGTCTGTAGTTCTGCATAGGGTTGTTGTGTCCCAAGTGCAGGACCTGGCATTTAGTCATGTTAAACCTCATGCCACTGGACTCAGCCCAGCGGTCCAGCCTGTTTAGGTCCCTTTGCAGAGCCTCCCTACCCTCCAGCAGATCGACACTTCCACACAGCTTTGTGTCATCTGCAAACTTGCTAAGGGTACCCTCAATGCCCTCATCCAGGTCATTGATGAAGACATTGAATGAAGTAAGTCATGGGCTATGTCATACCCAAAAAGACTTGACATTGCAATATAATCCAGCACTTGCATCCTAAACTACCATCAGCAGTATAAACAAAATCGTTACCTACAAGAAATACAGCACTTAGTTCACTGTGTTGCATCCTCCTCACACGCTTATTTATGAAAGCTGCTTCACTTACAATGACTGAAGTCTAAGTGCATATAGAGTACTGCACAAACCCACCACCTACGTTTCTTCAGACCTGAAGATCTGGTTAACTTTTTGTTACACAGATACAAAAAAAGTGATTTATAGCAAGCCTAAGAACATAAATGCAACCAAACAGACCACTACAAACACAGAACTGTTTGGGCTGAAAAGTACCTTAAAGATCATCTATTTCTAACCCTCCTGCCATGTGCAGGGATACCTTTCACTGGATCAGAGTGCTCAAAGCCTCATCCAACCTGGCCTTGAACACCTCCAGAGATAGGTCATCCATGACTTCTCTGGGCAACCTGTTCCAGTACCTCACCATCTTCAAAGCAAAACATTTCTTGCCCATATCTAAGGTAAATCTCCTCTCCTTCAACTTAAAACCATTACCCTCATCCTATCACTATACTCTGATAGAAATAGCTACTCTCTCAGCTTTCCTGTATGCGTCCCTTAAGTACTGGAAGGCTGCTATAAGGTCTCCACAGAGCCTTCCCCACTCAAGGCTGAACAATCCCAACTCTCAGCCTGTGGACACGTGTTCGACTACTACATCAAACAATTTTACTGAAATAAGACCCACATCTACACAGCCAGTTAGCACTGTTAAATGGTACTGTTTTCTCAAACATACTTAATTGCCTTTTCCATTTCATATCTGACAGGTAGGTACACAAGAACTGGACAATGCATGTAACCCATCATTTGAAACAGCTACCATACTTGAAAGAATGTTATGTTGTCCTAATTCTGTGCACAAAAGGAATGCTGTTTAAAATTCTTGGAACTAGGCTAGTGAAAATAACTTCTATCCTTGGTAAAACAGTCTATAAATCAATTTCAGTGTATAGACAAATGTGATTTACTGAGAAAGAGTCAGAATGGCTCCTGAAAAAAATTCTCATTGAATCCATTATCAATGTCTTTACACAGCTCCACCAAATGGATAGAGGGGATCCAGTGGACATAATATATTCAAAAGGCTTTGGCAAGGTTTCACATTAACAAATCAAAGGAACTAAGCTACCACATTTTACAGACTGAAAGCTAGTTAAAGACAGAGAAAAGCTGTCTTTGGAGTCCTTCAGGAATCCGTATTGCAACCAACTCTCAGTCTTCACCAATGGGAGAGATTCCACCACACTCTTCACCAAGCATGTAGGAGACTAAGCTCTTTTGCATAACCAAAAGCCACAATGGCACTGAAGAATTCAAGAAGAACTCTCAGAACAGACTAATGGGCAAAAAGGCAGAATGAATAACTTAAAATATACCAACACAATACTGAATTTAGAGCTGGCAGTTAATGTTCAATACAGGTCTTGGGTGCATTTCTCAGTTTCCTGTATTCACCAGTTTATTCAGCAGTGACAGCCAAAACAGCTGTACTGTGGAAGTACTGGACATTATCAGGACACTGAAAACATGAAGTGTATAAGTTTGCCACTATGTATGAGTACTCTAGAGATGTAGGTACACTGTGCAGTTCTTTGCATCACAAGGAGAACATGAGTAAGAAAAAGTAGAAGACAGCGTTATCTAAAAAAAAAAAAAAAAAAAAATGAGAGACAAAGCAGCTGTCCTCCAAGGGAAGGCTGAAGAGACCAGAACTTTTCAATCTGGAGAGAAAAAAGTTTTTGGAGAAAAGAGTATGATGGTTTACAAAAATTATAAAGGCAGTGAATAAGTCAAATGCAGAACTTGTTTGTCAAGTTCCACAGCAACCAGGAGGCACTGAATGAAGCAAATGAGATCACTATAAAACAGATAGCGGTTTTGTTGTTTTGGTTTGTTTGTTTGGGGTTTTTTGAATAGTTAGTGAATTTCTGGAACCAGTGCCACATTAGTCTGTAAACAGAGTGCCAACAGGTTCAGACAAAAATCACTGACAATCAGTCCATAACCTGACAATCAAAGCAACTGAAATCCCTAACACGACAATTTTGGATGCAAAGTGAGTACAAACAGAACAGACTTCAGCAAGCTGCTATTTCACCTCCCACAGAAAGGTGATCTGAGCAAAGGAACAGAGAAGTGTCTGCAAAACATTGTGACAAAGTTAACTGGTAATGCTTTTCTTCCATTTTACTAGTTATTATTCCTTCTGTTCGTAAAAGTAAAGCTTTATGAGGGTACAGACCACAAGCAAAGGAGTATTACAAACAAAGGTCACACAAACCATTGTAATTTCAAATGAACATCTAAAGCCAGATGTTTAGTACAGCTCATGCAAATAAAAACCCTACGCTTATAACAACTAGAATGACACAGTTGCCATGAAAAGTTTCATACAGCAGAAAGTCTGCGTCAGAAAATGAGTTCATTTAAGAAGCACCTTGTTTTGATCTTGGAGTTGGATTCCACTCAGGTACATTCTTCACTATTGCTTCAACAGCCTGGCCAGCCGCAATACGAGTATCCCAATTTGTGCTTCGTAAATACACCAACACCTTTAAGGAGAAACAAATAAATAAATTTTTGCTAAAAATGTACTATCCAAAAATCCATCGGCTACTGTGCTCTATTAAAACACAATACTATGGATTAAGGCAACAGCGAAACAACAAAAATGGACAAGAAAAGAAATCGAAGAAATATTAGCAGCTTTCTCTAAGCTGACTGCTTAGTAGAACTCTTGCCATAGGCAGATATTAAAAATTTAAAATCTATTTAGTCTCATGAGTGAAACAATTGATTTTCTCCAGGTACTGAATAAGGCTCAAGACTGGTTTGGTTTTCTTTTCTGAAAGGAAGTGTTCAGAAGAGATTAAAAGACCTTAAAACTCACTAAGTCATTTAACCCAAGAAGGAAAACAACATGGGTCACCTGAAGCAACGTCTGCTCTTCTAAACTGATTTACCACTATGTCTCAAATCTGGAAAAGCTATTTCTTTTTCTAAAAGTGGTTTGATAGTCAAGATTACTTGGCCATTCAATGCCACCAATTGCAGTGAGGACACCTGTTCAATATAAGTAGAATTGAGGTCACTCTGCCATCTCCAGCTGTCAGATATAGACTATTTTTGGTACTTTTACTAGACTTGGCCAGATTGAAGTCCAAAACTAATGAAAATCTCTTTCCATTTTCTAGTCTTTTTAAAGGCATGCAGTCTTCTATATTCTTAAAGCTGAATCAGAACAGTAGCAACCTTTAAAAGCAGAGGCAGAAATTTTTATAAGGCAATAAAGAATCTCAATATAGAAGAAAATTTGAACTTACAGCAAACACTGAATATCTATACTGAATGCAAAGTGAAACCTGACTTGCATAACCATTTCAGAGGTTGACCGAACAGCAGGCTGAACAGAAGTAGTCTCCTAATTTTCTCCAGTTTCCCAGTTGCAGAAAACACAAGACTACTATCTATACCTTTACTACTTGTTCCCACAGACCACAGAACCCACACCCCTTTAAGCAAGCTTTATTCTCACCGTTAAAGTACTGAAGGCAAGCTCAAAAAAACCCCAAACCCCCAAGATGCTTACTTTAGATAAGAGATTATTCAGTTCATGAGGATGCAGTTTCACTACTTCTCCAAGCTGCTGTGCAGCTGCTTTTCTTGTTACTGGTGTTGTACCGGTGTCCAGTAAAATAAAGAGACGATCAAGCCTAAACACAATTAACAAAAAAACAGAAGTGTTATACTATTCTTAGTTCAGTTGCCCACTTCTATTAATATTTTCCCACATTTTTCAGTTTATCTAATGCAAACAGAAAAAATGCTCACCTGAACACTGTCATTTAACAGGATGACAAATATACTTTTTTTCTAATAAGCACAATTGTTCTAAAAACATATTTAATTTGGTTACAATTAACAGTCAAATTGTTAGAAACATTTTAGAAATCTGCGGTTACAAGAAACAGTTGTCCTGAGACAGAAGATTTACAATACTGAAAAATGCTGTTAAGTTTTAAGCAATCTTCATCAAATTCTCTCTGATGGAGAAAGCCTGACTTCTTGTATTGCGCATTACCACTTATCTTGAAGACAGAGCCTATCATCTATAATAGCAAACTGCTTTTCCAGAATACCACAAATTTTTACTTTTCATATATTTCCCCCTAACTACCCGGAAAATATAAGACCAAACCTGTTGCTATATTTTCAGTTTTGAAATAAGCCTATGAAATGCAGGAATTTAACCAGTTCTGTTTTCACATAACTCTGTATTTAGTGAAAGAAACCATGACCATCTATTTTTCAGAAGAGTCAGGTTATTTCTTTAGAATTACCAAATGATGAAATAATTGTATTAAAAAAGCAGTCAAAAATGGAGACTAACAAGACAACCAAATTAATGAGGGAAGTAACAAGTGTTCATCATTCCCTTCACTGTAAGTGGGATGGTTAGAACTCTTTACAGGGTGTCTAGTTTATCCGTTAGTTACTGGACAGCATGAATGAGAGTTTAGAATCTGCCTACATAGCACAATGAGAACTGCCCCTCCTAGCCTTAATCATAAAAAAAAAATCCTCCAAATATTGCAACAATATGAAGCGGGAATTCAAACAGCAGTGAAGGTCACCTAGATCAGCCTAATGAAATAATGATACATGCACAGGTTCCCTTCTCATAAACACATACCCTAGGCTTGAGCAAATCAGACAAAAGAAAAAAAAAGTTTTGCCTGTTAGCCTATTGCTACTAGTAACATTTCACCAAAACTGCCATTAACATTAGTTCCAATCATAAAAAAACCCAACAGAAACCAAGAATAACCCACTTTCCGACATCACTGGATTTTGTATTTTCTTTGACAACTTATTCGCAAAAATAAATGTGGTTTACCTTATAATGTGTCACAACACATTAGAAATCTGCAAAGCCAAGACAGTAATGCCACAGAAATACAGTCCAAAAATCCAAACACTCTCATAACCTAACATAGATCCAGATTTATATATTTTATTATTATACATCCAGATTAATATGCTTATATAAAAAAAATCTAATTGAAAGTATTTCCAATCATTCTATTATTTCAGACACACTTCCAATATTTGCCAGCACTAAAATAATACTGCTGCTACTAAAACAGGTGAGCTCATTTCAATTTCTGTAGATAAAACTGGAGTTTTGATTACTAAGATTTACTAGTAAGTGGTTTAAAAGTTACATAAAAACTAAAACCTAAATATATCTAAACTAGGTGTTGTATGATTAGACAGTCAATGAGGAAAGCAAAAGCTTTATAGATCAAACTATTTCAAATCACTGATAGTGGACTACTCAGGGAGAACATACCTGATACTTTTACATTAGTACATTTGACAGTAATAACCCCATCTGATTTGCAGCACTATTATTCAGTACAAAATATGCTAGCTCACAGAGCAACTACAGCTTGCTCCAACTTGCTTGTTCTCTCATTCTTAGACTTACCTCTTTCATTTTTCATTTCTCCACAAAACCTGAGTTCCAAACTCAGTAAGTTTGCCCATTTAGCACCACCCACTTCTATAACTATCAAAGTATCTTTTTTCTATCTCCAAAGTCAAGCTGAATGTGCAATCTTAGACCACTTCCTCAGCTACAACTCTTCATGTGTCAAAATGGGAGGAAACCACTATGACAGCCTACCCCCGGGTTTCATTCCAATCTTTGTTACAACACTAGATCTGCACTCTTAAATCCCCCAACCTTTTAAAGCTGCATTATCTGCAAAATACACTTGTTTGGTTGATAGTTGCAGTATGCTTAGTTTGCAATTGTGATTTTAAATTGAAATAACCTTAACTTACAGCCAAATGCAAAATGAAACCAAAAAAACTTCTTATGTCTCACATGTCCATAGAAAGGTTTTAGTGTTCAAACCCAGCAGAAAGAATGGAAATGGGATTAGCAAATAGAGCTAGCAATATGTGACTAACAGTACTCTTTGTCACACCAACCACTCTTCCTTTCATCCCCCAGACTTCTGTGACTTACAATTCGCAAACAATATCTTGGAGGTATTAAGTTCTGGTGTTGCTGCAGAAGAGCACAGTACAGTCTGAATTCTCCTGCTCTAGTTGGAAGGGTAGCACTGAGAAAGTTGCCACTGATCAGCAGTGCTAGGGTTTTTAAAATTAGAAGTTTCCATTCCAAGTTTCATTAAGAACGAAAAAAACCCCTAAAATTCTAAAATTAATTATGAGGACCTGCAGTTTGGAAAAAAGTTTAAGTTCTGACAAGGTTTTCATTCTCAGAAAAAAATCCCTGAGGTCTCTAAAACAGTTCTTACAAGGCAAAGAGACCTACAAGCTTTCTAGTGGCATGTGGCTCTTCTCTCATACTAATGAACACCAAAAGCAAAGCGCTGCGTGGCTCACACCATTCACAAATGAAACAAGTGAAATGCTCTACAATGCATAAAAAGTTCTTAATTATTTTATGAAAAAGTTCAACACAGGCTGTCAAAAAAGTTTTTAAGCATACGGAAGACAAACAAGAGACAGATGTAGTACTTGCAGAAAGAAAAAGAATTAAAAAGAAAACCCAAAAGATTTATGGATTGTTATGAAAAATCTAAATACCAATGAAAGCTAAAAATGAAATCTCCCTCTAAAACTACTTTCCCTGCGCATTAATTACTGTAATCAGAGCTTAAATACACAAAGTCCTTCACTTATAACTCCTAAGCAATGGTTTAGACAACTTTGACTGTCACCTTCCAATCCTAAGTCAACTACATCTCATTAATAGGACAGCAACCATACTCCACTTCTCTGTGAGCTCAACTTGTTCAGAGGTAGACACCTTTTTCCTCGCCCCTCAGAAATGCTAAGTTTCCTAATCACTGCTTAAGTGCATTGGCAAGACAGAACTTGAAGCAACAATTCAAAGTTATTACAAACAGCATTACAGTCCAAGTATTTTTCCTTCTAAGAAATGCCACATGAGCTTTTACACTGACACAGAGCTCATCAGAAATGTTTATGACAAAAAAAAAACCCCAAGTCCTTAAGAACAGGGACCTAATAACATCTGAGATGCCTCAGAATAAGTCATACACATGGGGTCAGCAGACATAACAACGTAGGAAACCTTTGTTTTCAAACACGCTGGAAGCATTTAAAATACAGATAGATCATAGAATCCTAGAATCACCAGGCTGGAAGAGACCCACAGGATCATCAAGTCCAACTATTCCTATCAAACACTAAACCATGCCCCTCGGTACCTCATCCACCCGCACCTTTAACACCTCCAGGAAAGGTGAGTCAACCACCTCCTTGAGCAGCCCATTCCAGTGCCTAATGACCCTTTTGTGAAGAATTTTTTCCTTAGGTCAAACCTGAACCTCCCCTGGCAGAACTTGAGGCCACTCCCTCTTGTCTTGTCCCCTGTCACTTGGGAGAAGAGCCCAGCTCCCGCCACTCCACAACCTCCTTTCAGGTAGTTGTAAAGAGCAGTAAGGTCTCCCCTCAGCCTCTTATTCTCCAGGCTAAACAACCCTGGCTCTCTCAGCCGCTCCTCATAAGACTTGTTCTCCAGCCCCTTCACCAGCTTTGTCACTCTTCTCTGGACACACTCCAGATGTGGCACCTAGGGACACAGTTTAGTGGTGGACTTGGTAGTGTTTGGTTTAGGCTTGGATTCTGCCTTAAAAATCTAATTCAACCTATACAATTCTGTGATTCTATCATTCTGAATTAGAAACAACACATTATACCATCTAAACTACCACCAGAGACCTTGATCAGGCAAATGATCTACTACTCAAACAATTTTGTCTAACAATCCTATAAAAGAAATAATTCTTAGGGGAAGATTGCAGGCAAGAATAATTCTAAACAGTAAACAATTGCTATTTTGATTAAAAGCAATACAAATGAAAATTTGGCTGTCACAAGAGGGAACATCATCTCCCTAATCAACACAATGCAGAATGATTGCACATACAGGCTTAGTTCAGTTAACTAAAGGGGATCTTGTGAATAGAAGTACATAAAAACTACTATTAACCCCACTCACTAAACACAGCAAGCCTTTTGCCCTTACAGTGCATTATTGCTAAGACTAGAAACACAAAAAATTACAAAGGACAAACATGAGATCAAATATTTTCAGAAGAGCCACCACTGCTTACTCAGTGGCACTCTTGGCAGCATGGTGACTGTGTTCTAGTCACTGCTTTCAGTTTGCACATTCAGCATTAAGCTCAGTTAGACATGACTGTACTTGGGCACAGTAGGCAAATTTTGCAACAGAACACCCTTTCTGTTCTTCATGCTAATCTTCAGCAGTTCCTTGCTGTCTAGAGGTATGTCTCCAAACAGAGAGCTGATCTCCTTGGGAAGGGACAGTTATAATATTAAAAGCAAACTTGACAGCACTCCTGTGGAAACTGGAGGATGTCAATTTGAAAGCCTTTCAGCTACACACATATTAGAAAGCTAACAGCAGGACAATTAATAAGTCAAGATACAGAGGTTATCAACAGCATGTCCAAAACTTTGCCAAAAGACTATCTTGTATAAACTACCCAAAAACTGAATGGATTTGGTCCCCACAGGACTTCAGATGGGGAAACTTTCAGCTTGTCAATTTCAATTAGAAGAGGCTTGAAAGGGACAGTGAACCCATCATTTATCAATGAAGGGATCCATTTGGACTCTACATCTCTGTGGTCATTACTATGTTCAGCTGGCCAACGAGCAGTGGCTGACAGTAAAGGCCAGCTGGTGCAGAACAGACACTAACTATCCTAGTATATCCTCCAACCCATTACAATTGTGTGCCTGTACGAGACATCCTTAGTGGCACAGTCACTGGAAAACTAAGGTCAAACTCAGCCTAGAGCTCTTCAGAAAACTCCTAGTCAGCAACCATCAGAAGACAAGAGAACACTCTCAGGGCTTGACAGTAAAAATCATATTTCTACATCTTACAGCTCCCTCCCAGGCACTACTTCTTAGTACAGAAATAGCCTATAATGCATCCCTACAGTAAAAATTAGGCTTGACACTGAAATTCAACCAAAGTTCTAATGTGGAGATGCCCTAGCTTGTGGCCCTGATAACCTTTGGTGGAGTTTCATCATTTGGTCAAATCCCAGCTTAGTCAGCTTTGCAGCTCAAAAAACTCAAGCCCCTACTTAAGCACACTGTTAAGTGATCAAGTAATGACCTTTCTAATATAGAATCAGCAAGCAAGATTAAAAACACACTGAATAGAAGTCAGAACAAATAAAATGTGATGTTATACATAGAACAGAGAGTGATCTTCCTTCTCCTAGGTGGGAGACTCTGGAGCAAATGGTTATGAAGGGGGGGCTGTGGACAACAGAAACCTTGTTTCCTACAGAACAGTGAAAGAAACAACTGGAATGAAACAAGTGTTCTGTGACATCAGTCACAGTTATTATAGACTTTATATGGCAGCCAACTGAACGTTAAAACTAGTACAGTTAACTTGATATGAAATATTTATTTCATAATATATGATCCATAGCATTAGGCTATACAAGTTTTATTTGTAAATGGTTACATGTGTAGTTATATCCAACAATACAGCACAAAAATGTATGATCAATTACATTACAAAAACCGTAAGAAAGAATAGGAAAGTAAAACAGCTGTAAAGACATAGTAATATAAGAAGTACACCAACGAGTTATATAGGCAATGCCCTGGCAAGAATTCAAATTCTAGCTGCTGGAGCAGGTCAGAATTCTTACAAGAGTGCAATCCTGACTTTCAACTTTCATTTCAGTCTGTTAGGTGCTGGAGAAATTTTGCAGCTCTATCTCATTCACGCAGTAGTGCACAAGGAACTTCTGCCTCTCCCCTCCACATCACTGTGTTGGTACTCCCTCCCACAAACAGCAACAGGAAAGGCAGTCCACTGTTCTGGTCTTTTAGTTAATACTATCTCCATCTACAAAAGAAGGAATGATGGTGCCAGCGTACATCTTTAAGTAGTAGTGACAACATGCTTCTTGTTCAGTTTAACTTGTTTTTCATGGAAGAGCAGCCACAACATAATAGATTCGAAATAAGCAAGCAGCTGAGTTCTCTTTATAAAGTTTGTGATAACCTCAAAACAATATTTCTAAAAGGTATATAGAGCCCATAAGAGTTTCTGGTGGATAATTTCGATATCTTGTAAGAACTACAACCTGCCAGGGATGCAATAAGCAAGGATGAGAGCCAGTGCAGCCATTTGTTCTTGGGAAGGCTTAGTCCTACACTTCAAAAGCCAGGAGCAACCAACATATTAGATCCACTTGTCTTCCAGAAGATTTACTGTCATAGCCTTCCAAAATTGTCATTTATTTTAAAATAAAAACTAGGTCTCTAATTTACATATTATCAGTTAGACAAAAATCCAATTAAAACACTGAAGGCTCTAAAACTAGTATTAAACTTACATGGACTAAATCAAGGATGGTTCACAAAAGCAGCAAGTTATGACCCTCTCCCATACTTGCTTAAGGAAGTGCCTGGAAAATACCCTGAGGAGGTTGTCTTTAAGGCATCTCAGGGTGGACTTAAAGCTATACTTACTAAAATAAAATTGTTTATACTTAATGCATCTTACTAGTTTCGTGAATGTAATCATGTTTATTCTCCTTTGTATTGTGAGGGTCCCCAAAAATAGGGGAAAAGCCATTATTCCAATATCAAGGTTGTTTATGAAACCTGATGTGCCTCTGATCACAATAAAAAAAGAGGTTTTATTAGAGACTGAAAGAGACTATCAACACTATTATCTACTGAAACTCAATCACCTTCAGTCATCCATCTATAAGCATTGTCATTTTCCATAAACTGGCAGCACTGCTATTCTACCTGAAGTATCTTAAAAGACCACTGGTAAGCCATTGTGTTTATTCACTTGGATTGTATACTTTGTAGGAATGAGGCTGAAGGAAAACTTTTCACTTCCTTTTTATCAGTTCCACTACCAAGAATTATTTTTTTATTAACCATGCAAGCAAAAGACTATGCACACATGCTTTTAAGACTGCAGACAGGAGATAAAGCCTACCAAATTAGCTTACACATTCACAGAAAAAACATCAAACTTCCCACCCCTCTATACATTCTTCTGGAGGATTTTGTTCACTAGCCTTTTCAGTGTGAAACTATCAAAGATGCACATATTCTGCAACATCTTTTGGCATGAGGAATCTACTCTTTACAGAGGAGTTATACAGAAGCAAGTCTTCCGGCCACCTAACAGAATCCAGTACCAGCATGTTTACATACAATATAAAATAAAATATCAGAATCTTTTGTCAACAAATTAAAATTAAGTGGCAGTTGTTTAAGATGACATTACAAATAGCAAAGCTGCAAATTCTCAGTTTAGTTTTGAGATATTTCAAAGCATTTCCTATATTTGTTTAAATCTTCTTGAACAAAAGAGGATTTTGAGAAAGGTTTTCAACTGGCCAAACAGCAGAAGTTAAACTTTACTGAGAAAACAACCACTAAATAATTTACTGGTATGAGCATGTAAAAATACCCATGACCACTCCCAAAAGTAGTTATTTTATTCCATATGCATCCAGTATAGAACCAACCCTAATGAAGTTTTTTGTTCCATGTTTGGTATGCAAAGGCTATGGTCCTTAGAGAAAGATGAACTTGTATCAACTTCTCCCTCACTTTCCACACTTCTATAGTCAGAATCATTCAACAAGGAAACATTATGTTGGTCCTTCAAAAATATAAAATGCAACTGTAGCTACCTAGAGGAAAAGTACAGATCGCTACAATTAAATGGACACAACAGGTGCAACAACCACAGCCTTTACAGAAGCATAGTTATGTGGTATACAAGCGTACAAAACAATTATTTAGAACCTGTCTGAAAGGAAAGGACCTTAGAAATTACGTGTACTTAAGTAACAGGTGAAGAAAGTTTTAATTTATAAATGCAACACTGCTGTTATCTCATCCCTATTCCCATGGTCCAGCATCCATTTTTCAAGAGCTTATGTGTAGTTTCAAAGGCATATGGACAGGTTTTGCTTTTTTTCTTAAAAAACACCTGTGAGGCCAAATTTACACAGTATCACTTCTTACAATTATAGAAGCACTGGTGCTTGCCAGGAATAACCAAGACCTTAAGAGCACTGTAAAATATGCAATTCTTTAACCTAACTTGCATGTGGAATTGAAGCAATTCTGTACATAACAACTCACAAGTACAACAGCAGGTTTATTAGAGTTCTCTACCTTGTGTTCAATTTGTGTAACATTTTGATTTTAAAAGGCCACTCTAAAGGAGTCTGTCACACCTGACATTAACACATCAACTTCTAGCACTCCAGGCTGAAGTTCAGAATAACCCCTATCTAAAACAAAACTTTTTCCTGTCAGTTAGCAGACCAAACAGGTGTTAACTAAAGCTTTGCATAGAGCACTACTGCTTTCCACTGAAGTCATGTGGTTTTACAGAAGTAGAGAAACATTGGTGACAGAATTTGAAACCTATCTTCAGGGAAGACACTACCTCAGCACAGAGCTGGAAAGCTTTACTTTGATATTCCATTTAGCCTCCATATCACATGTACATTAGTACAGTTATTTAAGCAGACTGTCCCAGACCTAATGTAATTAGAATACTACTCTATGTTACATGATGGCTTACAGTGGTTATTTTATCGTACACAGGAGTCTTTTTACAGCAATTCTTACTGCTTCCAGAATCTTAGGGACAACTATGGAAAGAAAACTCCTAAGGTAAAACAAGCTGGTAGAAAACAAGAGCAGAGTAAGATAAAGGGATACTTTGTAGAAACTACAAAGCTCAAACTAGGACACCTGCTACTTTAGGTTCTAAAATGTGTATTACTGCTGTAAGTTTAGGTGAACAGTGGATTTCCATTACAAAGTAGAATTGTAAACTTACTCATATACAGCTTCAGAAACAGCATTTACTTCTGTTATAGCACTTCAGAAGTGCAGAGACACTACCAACACGTGACTTGAGGCTAAGCTATCACAAGGTTAATTTGGATTTATCGATTCTTTTTAACTATCCTGTGGGGAAGCTTATGTGTCCATTTCACACACACAAAAAGATGGCAGGAACTTGTGCTCAGCTTTTTTTTTGCACTACAGCTCCATTAAGACATACCTCTGTTTCTGAGAGCACTTCAAATGCTGGCACACCCCAGTACACATGTGCGTGAGCAGATAACTACCCCACGTCTTGAAGCAGAGCCAGAGCACACTGATCACTTCTCCCCACGCAAGACTATCTTATTTCGGTTACTTCACAGCTAAGGGCCCCGAAAGGCTTCCGTGCCAGCTCTCGAGACTCGGTATCGTTACCCTCCGTTCCCTAGCATTTCACCCCGAGGAAGGGCCAGCCAACAAAACGAAGGAATGGAATTCAGGAGGAAGCCCAAGAGGCCCGCTAGAGCCTCGCGGCCCCAGGCCCCGTCGGGCCCGGCGAGGCCTCCGCGGGCTCCCGAGGCAAGAGGCCACCCTCGGCCCCGCAAGCAGCCGGGGGGAGACCCGCGGCCCCCGGCCCGCGCCGCCCTCGCCCCCCCCTTCCCCGTTCCCGGCTCCCACCGACCTGGAGACGGCCATGGCCGCGCTGGCGGGGGCGCCCCCGGGAGGGCGGGCGCGGGGGCCTGGCTCGGGTCGGGGCCCGCGGGGAGCGGCGGAGCGCGGCGGTGCCCGGCGAGGATCGAGGTCTCGCTCCCCCCGCGAAGGCGGCGGCGGCGCGGCCAGGAGCGGGGCGCGGCGCTCGGAGCGCGAGTTAAAGCCTCTATTCCCCCATGGCCGGGGCGAAGCCCAATGCCTGGTTTTATACGAGCAGCCATCTTGTATTTATTCCCTTCCTCCATGATAGCCGCTTCCTGATTGGCGAGCGCGCCCGGCCGCGGCCAATGGCGACAGCGCTTCTAGGAGCGAGGAGGGCGGCGCGCGCGGCGCCAGGGCTGAGCGGGGCCGGCCGCGGCGCCCGCCGAGCCGCTGGGGG